>VXAZ01010414.1:558633-596404 GCA_013399875.1 Gymnorhina tibicen | reverse complement strand
GCAGGCGCTGGCCCGGCGCCAGCGGCATCGGCGCGGGTTGCATCAGACGAGGCGCTCCGCCGCGGCCGCGGAGCCGTCTCGGTGTTGGCCGGGCGGCCGCAAGATGCTGCGGACAGCCCCCCGGCTTCTGCGGACCATCTGCACCACGGCCGCGGTGAGTAGCGCGGGGCGGGTGGCCGCGGACCTGGGTCCTCCCGTGCTGTACCGTGCCGAGCCCGGGAGCGAACCGGTCGGGGGGCAACCAGGGGCCGAGCAAGGAGGGGGATGGCGGGAGCGGGTATTTTCCAGGATGTGATGAGTATTGTCTCTGCCGATGATTTAGTCAAGCGCGTACAGGCACGGGAAGGTCGGGAAAGGGCTCGGTGTGTGTGCAGAGGCTGCATCTTGCCCGGCTGTTCGGCGAGCGGGATCGCAGCCATCATCTGGGCGCTGCATCTTGCAGGGATGTGCCTGGAAACTGCAGGGAACAGGCACCAGCGATGCTGTGATAGTGCCCCGTAATCGTGTGTCAAGAACAATGTGATGCAGCCGTTCGCTGCCTCCGTCATGCTGGATTTGCCCTGGGAGAAGCTGAAGGCTGTCTTCCAGTTAGAAGGGACCATGCTCGTTCCCAGTGCCAGAGAGAAGCCCCCCGCTCTGGCCTGTTTCGTTTGTGACTTTCTCATCGCCAGTTCACAGCTCTGGGATAGTGGGCTGCTCAGGATTGAAGTTGATGGCCTAAATTCCTCTGCGCCCCGTGGTTTAGTCTTTTACAGCTCTGCAGATTTGTTTCAAGCCATTTTCTTTATGTCTTGTTACATATATAGACTGCAGAACTCCTGCAAGTAACCGCACCCTGAAAGCCTTGTCCAGTCCAATCTGACCAGATGTGTTGGTCTGGCAAGTTGAACGAGGCTGGGGGATTTTTTTCTTTCCTAGAGACTATTCATTGTTTCTAGTTTGGCTGCTCAGTTTCGCATGAGGACAGCGATCCTCCGAAAGTATCTGCATGGAAGGCGTTAGAATAAGGAGCTTTAACAGAAGCTTTTTGGAAATGCAACCAGCATTGCCAAATAAATGAGAATGAATGAACGGTGGGAACACATTGCCCTGGACGTGTATGTAGATGGGGGCGGGGCTCTACTATAGGTTTCTATTTGCAGGCGCTGGAATTTAGCACATGTAGGGGGATCTCAATAGAAATAAAGTTGCAGTACTGCTTTTCAAAAGTGGCATCTTTCTATGATAATTTTAAAAAGATGTAATGTTCAAATACTTTTAGCGTCACTAAATTCTTATGCAAACTAAGTAAAATATTGTAATCTTTTTGATAATAAGCTTTGTAAGCAGAGTAGCAGCTACTAAATCTTGATTTTTAGGAAATTAGAAACTTACAAGAAATTGAAGGTTAGATGCACATACAAAAGAGGCAGTAACAGAAAATTATTTTTACCCAAGAAATAAATATTCTCCTGGGGAGAGATTTTGTGACTTTAGACTCTACTTAGGGAAGAAAATGTAGGTGTTATCTCCCGTTTCTAGGAACTAGAACTTGACAAGATAGTTACCAGGCTGCTATCTATTCAGTGCTTAATTCTATTTATTAGTTTTATTTTTGGTTAAGTGCTTTGTAGGAAAAAAAGAATTAGAATGGAATCAAACATTAAAATACTGCATAACTTTTAATGAACCATTTTAAAATAAATTCCAGTATAGTATCAACAGATTGTATGGACAGAATTTTAAATATAGAAGTTAAAATTAAATCTGTGCTTTTGTATTGAGGTGGTGAAACACATGTGAACTTTCAGACATGCTGAGCATTCAAGATAAGACTGCTTGTACAAACACTTCTTGGATTTTATGCTTCTACCTTTATCTTATTTTCTTCATTCAAATCATGAGTCCTTCAGTCAAGGAAACATAATCACTGTTAATCTGTGTTATGTTATAAACAAAATAGAAGGTTATAGAAGAAATTAAAAGTTCAGACAGTGAAAACAACAGAATTACAGTAGAGTGAAAACTAACTTTCTAAAATCTTGTGTTTTGGAGGCAATGTCATAATGCCTACATTATTCTATGATTAATCATAAAAGAAAGGCCAGATCTCCCTAAGCCACCTGAACTGCATTGTTTGCTATAGTTGGGAATTGGATAATCTTACAAAAGTGCAGCAAAAGATCCACTCTGATGCTATATGACCATTAACCTTCACATGCACTGCTCATGCATGCTACGTTCATAGTCAGCCAGGCAACTGCAAAAGAAATCTAATATACTCTCTTAACATCACTGTCAGAAACAATAAAATTTAATCTCTGCATATGTTAGTGATAATGACGGAGTATCCATCTGGCACATTGTTAAAAACCAAGATTGTTTTGGTGTTCTTTAACAGAATTCCTTTCTAAAGTTTTGTGATGAATGCTAGCGATGGCACACTGGCCAAAATGTGCCATTTCTGTAAGACAGAAAACACCAAACTGTTTTTCCTTTCTGTGTCGTCTTATAGAACATTTAAATTGGGTGTTATGTCCACATTAAATTCTTCTATGGGAATTTGCCACTTCCACAGGTTTAACTCACTTTAGGTAAAAATGCATAAGGAGATTTTTCAAAAGAAAAAATGAATGGCTATAAGATCTCATGCAGTTGTTCAACTTTAATTTTTCAAATAAAACAAAATATGAAGGACTGAACTTGTGGTCTGATCATGCAAGCCCTTCCACACAAATTTCTTTCCTTTTTTTTTCTTTACTCAGTAGAAATCCTGTTCATGGCTGACTTGTGGGTTTGTCTCCTTCTTTCTACTGACGGTAGTGTATGGTAATGCACAACCAGTCTAATCCAGATGTCATGCAATACTTATGTACCATTCAGTGGAGAGATAACTCAAGAATCACTGGTCACAGCACAGTTGCCAGATCCATCTTGCAATTGAAACCAGTCCCCATTTGAGTTACTTTCTGTGAGACAGCAGAGCTGATTTATGGCCAGACTAATGTTTTTGTGCACTACAGACTTACCCGCTCTGCAGTCTTCTCAGTCTTGCCAGTTTTGGTTTGGGTTTGGTGGGGTTTTTTTATTTGTTATTCATTTGGGGACTGTGATCTCTGTTTGCTTCTCATCATTTGTTGATTCAGTTCCACAACTAGCACAAAATAAACATATGTAGCTTTACTGAAGGTATGTTGATTTACAGCGACTCATGATTTGGAACTGGAAGTGGAACTGGTATGCCATTCCATGTAATATGAGGATCAGATTTATTCACAGGGAAACATGAACTGACAGTTTAGGAATAGAGGATGCGTATGTTATTAACACTTCGTGAATAAACTCTTTGTGAAAAAATAACTCTTAAAGTGGTGGTAAATTTGGACTTAAAATTACAAGAGTATTGTCCAAGTATCAGAAAAGCAGGAGAGTACAGCAGTGATTACTTTAAAAGTGCTTTGAAAAGGAGGTCAGGTAGATTTATAAAAGCAATCATATGACATGACTGTTTGTGACAGCAGAGGAGAAGATTTATTAGCTAAGAAGATCCCTTCCAGTCTTGTATTCTTACTGAGAGACGTTAATGAAAGGACAGAAGTAGAATAAGTAATTCTCATCTGGACTATTTTTAATGTTTATTCAATATACTAGTTGGGCTACCACTGTAAATTAGCACAGTACAGAAATCAGAGGATTTCATACCATGCCAAACATCTTCATTGATGCAGCAAGTTAATCTTTCTCCAATTTTCCTGCTATAGTTAAAATACTTGGGAAAATCTAATAGTTGTTTTTTGTAATGCAGCAATATTTCTGCTGCAAAGGTAAAGACACCCATCCGTCATAAAGCATTGATAACCAGCACTATCTGCATCTGTTTGGCCTTGCTGGATAAGGATTGCAAGGATAAGTTGTACTCATAGTAATTCCGAACGAGATCTTGTGTTTATTAAGAACAAAATAGTGGACTGTTATTTGGTATAGCTGCCAGCTGTGTAGTGTTGGTTAGTAATATTATCATCACCAGTCTCACAGACATTTTTTACCTGCCAATCATAACAGTCTGATTTTGCCTTGAGTTATGTCCACCTTTGCATCTTATTGCTTGTTTCTACTGCAGTGGCACTAGTGCTGAGTAATGCTGCAACATAGGACAGTTTTACTACGCAGTTTCATTCTGAGGGAAAACATTGTCGCTGGTACGAATAATTATTTCCCATTGTTTTATATAAAAAATAGAAAAGCACTCTTCAATACTCCTGTAATGGAATCTACCAATTCATAACTCCGTTTTCTAAAGCCAGCTGCACAACAAAAATGTAACTTGAAACCAGTAAAATACATCTATAGTATGTCAGCTGTGAAATGAATTGCAGTGGATTGTGGTTTTGAGTAACCTGTTTTTCAGGACATTTCTCTTTGTCATATGATCTGATGGGCAGTGCAGACCATTTGTTATCCAATCAATAACTCACTCAGTCAAAGTATCCTCATGTCCCAGCACCCTAAGAAAGGGAAGAGGAGGGAGGAGATAAACCTACAAGTGCCAGCTCAGAAGCAAAACAAATGTCAGTGGTTAAGACATTCATACAGTGCTTTGAGTCCTCTAATGGGTCATAAAAAAAACCAGAAGTCAAAGTCCAGTTGTGAAAAATGAAGTTAAGAATAAAGGTGGGGAATATGTGGATTTATTTCCTGCCTTTCATTCAGGCCTCGTAAGAGGAGGGATCTATGTAGTTTGAGTCTAGGAATAGTTTGTACCAGATTCAGCTTTGAGGAAGATAAATTTTCTGTTTATTCTGTGTGGACCTTTCTTTTTTAACCAGGTCTGATACTCCATTTGTTTTTCAAAGGTTTCCAGTTTTCATTTTCCAAGAGCTGACTAGAAGTGAAAAGACAGTACATGTAGAGACAGTTCCACCCTTCTGCCATGTTTCCATGCTCATTCCTGCTCCCCCACTGGACCTATGTTAGGATTCATGGCAGTTCTGTACAGTAGACCAGTGAATAGATCCAGTTAAGAATAAGCCACATTCTTTCATGTCAGTGCCTGCTTGCTTCAGTACCCTAATCCAGTTCTTGCAGCTACAGGAGTACCAGTTTTGGGATAAAGGAGGTATTAGAGGTGAGGGACTGGAGGTAGGGTGGCAGAGGAGCACAACTGTCACATAAATCTAAAAGGACTGTGAAGGGAAAAGTAATTTTCTTGGGATGAAATCACTTGAAAAACACAGCAGTATCTGATATTCTGATATCATCATAGTGGTGTGATTCTAACTATCATAAATTCAAAAAAAGTGGAAGTTGTTACTTGCACCTGCTCAGCCTGAAGAAGCTTAAATCACATGTCCAGTGTGATCCAAACTGGGATCCAAACGCAGCAGGCAGTGGAAGTCCAGCAAGGGAACCTCACCTTTAGCACCTTTATTTGCTTGTAGGAGGATCAAATGGATGATCGTCACCTTTAGCTTTGCAGGAACAATGCAAGTTTGTCTTCTTTAGCCTATACATGTTAACCACAAATAATATAGCACTGTTTAATTATAGGGATTTAGAGGGCATGTTCCAGGCATGTAAATTATGCCTAGAAAAAGTGTTTTATGTATGTTTCAAAAAATGTATTTTCATATCTGACTATGCATAAGATCATGGAGCCTCTTATAAGAAGCAGTAGGTCTGTCTAATGAAAATTCTAAAAAAGTTGTATAAACATCAGTGACAGTATCAGATGAAACTTTTATGTGAAGTATAGTCTCTCTGAATTGTATGTTGCCTGTTATTAATCTCAAAAAAATATTATTCTTCAAAGATAATTAGGTTAGAAAAGACTGTTCCATTTTAAATCAAACTGAACATTGATAAAGAAAGAGCAAGAGAGAAATGTAAGCAACAACATATTTTCTTTGCATCCTAGAACATGTTTTGTTTTAATTCTTTTTACCAGGCTTACCAACATAAGCTAAAGCTAGCCCTTATAGGTCAAAGTATTTTTGGTCAAGAAGTTTATAACAAGCTGAGAAAAGAGGGACATAAAGTTGTGGGCGTCTTCACCGTGCCTGACAAGAATGGACAAGCTGATCCTTTGGGTAAGTGTAACCTTAATCTGAATGTTAAAATTACAGGCATACATAACAAACTTGCCTTTTCATGAGAAGGTTGTATCTATATGGGAATGACTTGCATATATTGCCTTTGTTACACTAAATCCAGTACAAGAACTATGCTTTAACAAACACCAGTCCCAGAAACAGTTTAACCTCATCGGTTTGCCAGTTCTTTAAAAAACAACTTTAAAAGTTGTTTCTAACCATGCAGAGCTATACATCAGGATACTGGAAAAAAAAAATTAATCTGGATATCTTATTTGAATTTTCATCCTGAACTAGATCTGTATCTTAAAGCAAATAGGTGCTGAACCTGTATTCAAGTGCAAATGTCTGTCACCTGCTTCATTGTGCTGGCTGGGAGGCTCAAGACATGGAGCCAAGATAGTTTATGCCTGGCTTTCTGCCCTTTTTGACAAGCTTGCATGTGGCAGTGTACCTGCAGAGCCTAATTCTCTTCCACCTGGACTATGGAAAACACATTCAAAATGTTGGAGGAGGCTTTGCTCTGCCTTGTCCCGTTGTCAAGGTGCATAAGGGTTTTCTAGGCTTTCTAAAGAAAGAAGTTTTGCTTTTACAGAATTTTACTCATTGTATTCAGAACCCAGCATGACAAAGAAGCTAATTTGGAACCACCTGAATTGTCACTTTTCTTTGGTTTTTCTTTCAGTGACACGAAGACAGTGAGTTAATATGATTAGCAAATAGAGGTGCCAGAATGGAATGTACCTTTATGGATAATCTGAAATCAAAACTACATTCCATGAGCTGTCTCTAGTCTCTTTTGGTTTTGGTTTTTGGGGTTTTTTTTGGTCTGGTCCTGACATGTTTTTACAGAACTCTCATAAGGGAAGAATCAAACATAAATTTTGCTGACTGGTGCTATGGTGCTCACAGACTAGCACGTAATACTCAACTCTATCTCATTAAAAGATTTAACCACACTTTGGAAGAATTAGAGGAGACAACTATTAGCTTAGAAAATGGAGGTTTTACTATCCAAGTCTGGTTGGATTACATTATATAAAATTTTTATATACAATGTAGCATAACTTGTTTACATTATGTAAATTATTCTTGTACGGTGATTATGCTAACAAATGTAACTAAGTAAATCTTCCAATCTTTCAATCAGGTATTTATTTTAACTAAAACTACAGGATGAGTTTAGTCCAATCTCTCCTGATTGGGAAAAATAAAAGAAAAAGGAAATTAAATTACTAGATAACTTCCCTTCTTTTTACTTCCAGATGACTCAAAAGCTTAAGTCTCAAATGAATGTTTTCTAAAGTTTCTGTACCCTCAGACAGCTACAGTCTTTGTTGCTAAAAGTAACTTCAGTACACACTAACTTCTATGGAATGATATTTAATTAAGCATTTACTTAAGACCTAAGTCAACAAGCTAAAGATGCTTCAGGTCAAGCTGAAGATTCAATTTCATAAATGAAAAAGAGAAAATAAAGTATAAATGCATGTTTAGAAATACAAATTAAATTAGAAATATAAATTAAATCAGGTGAATTTTCCATACCTCTTCTTGTTTTCCTTTTTTTCCTGCTACACTTAAAACTCAAAGATATAAAATTTGACTTTACTAGCCCATTCTGTGGTAAGTTATTAAGTGGTTGTGCAATGGAATTTATCAACCATCTTAAGATTCTCTCTGCAACTACTGCATTTTTTTTCCTCACCTTGGAGCCTTGTTTTGGGTATTTCACAGATAAATGAAAGCATACCCAGAAGGCATCAGTAAACAGAATTTTGAAGAAATTACTGATGTCCGCTAGCATCTGTGGTTATTTGCACCACATGACAAAATGCTGCTGACATAAGTGAATCTTAGATTTACATAGTCATAGTCACATAAAGATTTCTAGAGTGGAAAATTAAGTTCTGCTATACCAAACCAGTTCCAGGCAATGTACTGGTAATGAGTGGACAAGAAATGAGACATCATTGTTCAGTAGTCAATAATATTCATCATTCTTTTCTGCTTTCATTGGTACTTACTAGCCAAGTCATAAGAGCGAACTGAAAGTTGGGACTGACATAAGATGTAGGGATGAGAATCAGAGACGGAATGAATAAAATATATCCAAGCACAAAGGTTTTTAAACAGCATACAGAAGGGCACTCTGTAGTCACACACTTAATAATCTGCTTGAGTTGTCATGCAATATGCCTCTGAACTCAGTTTGAATTTTTAACACAAAATGAAAAAAAATAATACTGTTCTTGCCCCTCAGCACTGGCAGCGGAGAAGGACGGCACTCCTGTTTTTAAGTTCCCCAGATGGAGAGCTAAAGGCAAACCTATCCAGGAAGTAGTTGCAGCCTACAAATCAGTTGGAGCAGAGCTAAATGTCCTTCCATTCTGTACACAGTTTATCCCCATGGATGTTATTGACTGCCCAAAACACGGCTCTATTATTTACCATCCATCCATCCTACCACGCCACCGAGGAGCTTCTGCAATCAACTGGTGAGTTCTGTGCATCAAAACTACGTGTTTGTCATGTTAGGATGCTGGTCTGCGCCCATCACTCTTGTAAATGCTGGCTGTGAAGGAACTTCTCTGGAGCAGCTGACTATTTGGTACATGAACTGCACTTCATACCTAGGATTCATTATTATTTCCAACACGAGTTCAGCTGTTACTCAGCTAAGATCAGTGGTGTACATTCATGTATTTTACTCACATACACAAATTGACAGCCTGGAGTTTTCATAAGCGGGACACTGCCCTTGTGGCTCATCCCCACAAACACTAGATAACTATCACAGTAGCATTTGATACAAAGCCTAAGATTTCACAGAGTGGAAGGGAGAAGAAGGAAGAGAAACCACAAGAATAAAACCTTATCTCACTGTCCTCCAGAGCAATGCACAAGGTAGGTTCAAATCGTTACCCTGAAAGAACTACACTGCAATAATGACCACAATAGGCTCAAATCTGGCACTCTTGTGACAACAGAAATGACATTATCACAGTGTCTAAATTCAATAAGAAGTTATCTAAATATGAAGAAACAATTTTAAAAGAATCTTACAGGCAGCATGGTGATTATCTGAATCCACAGTGTTGCGGATTCAAAGCAAAAGCATATTTTGTTTTGTTTTGTTAATTTTAATCCTTCCTGGAAAAAGTACTAAACTGAAATACTTAAACAGAGGTGTTAAGGAGACTATTAGAGAGGTAAGGAAATCCTTCCAAAAGTGTCTGTTGTGTCCAAGTGTGTAAAGTAAAATAGCGTAAATGCGGTGGAAAATGAGAATGAGACAGTCCAGAAAAGAAATAAAGAACCAACTTTTTAAGGCACAACATTTAATAACAAAAATTCCTCCAAATACATTAAAGGTCAGATGTATGTAAGTGATAGAGGTGTTTGATTTAACAAAGGTATTTATCAAAGAGAATACCACAGTAAGAAATCTGTATTGGTATTCAGGATGGAGGAGCTTAAGATGTTACTATCCTACAATCCTTCTTCGTGTAGAATAAGTTAAAACAATTCTCTTGAGCTGAACTGTGAGTAGAAGAGATTTTAGGTAAACTGATGAATGAATAAGAACTTCTTTGTCAGGACCACAGGACTTAGGTAAATTTGAAGTTGCAGATTTGAGACGACCTGCAACTTTTCTGTTTCTTAAGATTATGTTGATGCATAATTGACTGGGTGTCCCAGTTTGACAAAAAAATTAGCAAAAGCAATACCAGTTTTAAAAAGGCTGAAGGAGAAAGCAAGGAAACTTTAGATCCATGAATCTGATTTCAATCTGTAATAAAAATTACATTTTCTGTGCTAATGGGTAAACGTGATAATGTGAGAGTAAGAAAATGAGAGGTCAAATTCAAAGTTAAAAAACATAACAGTGTACACAAGGGGCAAACCCCTCTGACTGTATGTAAGCAGTATTAAAGTTAATTGTTGTTACTCAGAAAAGACACCATGGAAAGATCCATTCACTTAAGAGTTGGAGTTGATGATCCTTGTGGGTCCCTTCCAACTCAGAATATTCTGTGATTCTGTGATCTTAAATACTGTCTGCATCTCAGTGGAACATGAACTAGATAAGTTCAGAAAAGGCTAACAAAGATGGTCAAGGGTATAGGACAGCTTTCACATGACTGGAGACAAATGATGTAGTCTTCACACTGGAAAAGACGTCATTGGGAAGGACATACGCTAGCTGTGTGTTGAGCCATGAAAGACACGGGAAGGTGAATAAGGAATGATTGCTCATTCTAAAAAAAAGTCAGGGGGAAGCCAGCAAAGAGATTAGGTAGTAGGATTTTACCAGATAAAGGAGGTACTTTTACTCCATGCAGTATGTTATTAAATTGTACTACCTCCTATATTGAGAGCTCTAAAAGGATGCTTTCATGGATGAGAAGCTCATCAAGATGTATTTCACAGGAAGGTGTAGATACAAACTCTCTTTCAGGAAGTCCTTGAGATGAAGGTTTGCAGAAATGGGGATGTATTGCAGTGTTGTATCATTGTGTTTTGCTCTATTTTGCATATTCCTTCTGCAAAAGGAATCTATCTGCTCCTGCCCTTCTCAGGTGAAGGCCGTTGTCCTGAGGCTTTAAACTAAACTAGGATTTGGCCTTGTCTGACTGTTCTTGTGTTTCACCCTCTCACCCCTTGCTCTAATCACTACTTTCACTTGTAGTGGCTACAGCCCTGGTGTTGATCAGACCCTTTATCCCCACAGTACAACCAAGAAAACCTTTGGGAATTAGGCATGGCTAAACATAACCAGGTACAAACAAGGGCCCTAGGGTGTGGAGGGTTCCTCACTCACTTCCTTTATAGTCTTTTCCGGCTGCTGCCACTCTGTTATCAGAAGCCCTTTGTGGAGGGAGCTGGTGGACAGAGGAGGGGGCACACAGTAGTTCTTGTTACTTATTCAGCATCAGAGACATCTGCCCATGAAACCTTCTTCTCCATGCTGAGGACATCCATTTCTCACTAAAATGCTCTTCTGGAATTTTTACATAATAAAAAACAGAAGAAATGCTGTTTAAATGTGTGAAAGATCTGATATGGGCTAGCCAAACTTCTGTAAGCTTTCACTTCTGTTATACCTGCCAACTTCCCCAGCTGTCTTTGGAGTTCATCCCTTGTTCAGCACATATGTGGGCTTCACTCATTTTAATAATGTAGTTTTCAGTGCTTACAATTAATAATGAATTTTCCTGTGTGTAAGCCAGATCTCAGATGATCCTGTTACAACATGGACTGCTAAGGGAATACATGAGATATGTATTACTTAAAATAGCATTGGTGTTTGCATCCAGACAAAAGGCTAAAACCATGCAGGAAATACTTTTCTCACCATTTCTGGCTGCTCCCTTAAACACACTTCAGTCTGATTTTCCATCCTTCTGAGACACGTGCCAAAGGAGAACTGGAAAATTTAAGGTGGCTGAAGTTCCCTTCTGATGCAAAGGCAGATCCTGAGCTGAGGTAAATCAGCACAGGTCTGTTGTAAGCATTGCTATGTTCATGCACAGCAGCTGAGAATCCGGCTGGATACCCTTAATTCCCTTAATAACTTTTCCTTAAACAGTTGCATATCCATTATTTTCCACTCTCAGTTTAACTCTTTTTCAGCTGTGTGACAACTGTACTTCCCTTGTTCACCTACAAGTGAGCCATGAGGCTTAGCTAATTACAGTAAATGACCATGAGTTATTAAGATAATATTCTGTTAGATGCTTCCATCTTTCAAATTCTATCATAACTGTTGCACACCTTTTGCTCTGAGTGTCTTACCACTAATAATATTTTTAAAATACTTATCACAATGAACTGTGTGAGACAGCCAGGGTTCAGTTGCAGCATTTCTTCTGTCACTTTGTGGACACCACACATCAAATGTGTCAAAACTGTGGGTTCCTGACTGTGAAGTGAGCAATGAAAGTATACCAAAAATTGTTAGGATTTTCTTTTCTATCTTCCTGAAGAAAATGAACATGTAACACATGAGTTGATATTCCTGACTACTTTCATTTTGTCTGTATTTACTGTAAGTCTTTTTTTATGTCCAGGACTTTAATTCAAGGAGATAAGAAAGCAGGATTTACTATTTTTTGGGCTGATGATGGTTTGGACACTGGACCAATACTTCTGCAGCGAGAATGTGATGTTGGCCAAAATGATACTGTGGATGACTTATATAACCGGTTTCTCTTCCCAGAAGGAATAAAGGCTATGGTATGTTTAGCCATTCTAAATATCAGCTTTTTAAGAGGAAAAGAGGTTGAAAGTGAAGGAAATATAGACAAGATGTTTGCATTTGGAAAGATAGAGGTTGTGGTACTCAGCCAAACCCTAGACTTCACTGGAGCTGTGCGGCTGCACAACAGCTGAGGATGTGACCTCAGAATATTTGTTGCTGACAGCAGGCAGAGCATATCCTGTTTCCACAGATGGCAAGAAGTTGAATTTGTTCAGAATGTGGCTCTTTCCATAGATTTCTTAAATGCTTTTACAAGACAAAATCTTTTAAAGGCTCAGCGAGCAAAAAAAGTTAGGTGTGAGATTTTTAAGAAAAATGGGCAGTATGATGTTTGAAGCTCAGAGTCCTGGTAGATTGGCTTTGGGTTTTCTATGCTTGTCATTTTTTGTATTTTTTTGAAGTGAATAAAAGAAAATGCACAAAAAGTACTCAGCATTGTTCCTTAGAGATTTTTTTTTCTCCCTCCATTTAAATGCAGAAAAATAAATTTTTGCAGAAAGAAAAAGAAAAAAGTTGAATGCAATCATACTGAGCCACATTTTTGTTCTGGAGAATTCAGGCAGCTGTTCCAAGTTTGGTGACTAGGTACTCCCATGAAATTCTGGAGGCCATTTCTTTTGTCAAAGAAGCTTAAGCAAATACACATGTTTAATCAGGGCAGCACTGGTCGCCTAGAGTTTAGAAATACTAGGTTTAAAAAAAACCCAAGCAATTCACCTTGTGGCAGAAAGTCTTCTGATGTCATTCCCAAGTGTGACTGATGAAAAAAAGGTGAACCAAGCTAACATTAAATCTTTTATTTTTTCATGTAGGTGGAAGCTGTACATCTAATTGCTGATGGTAAGGCCCCTCGTATACCTCAGCCTAAAGAAGGGGCAACATATGAAGGGATCCAGAAAAAGGAAAATGCAGAGGTAGCATGAAGTAACACTGTTTTTTTGTGCATAGCACTAGAAAAGTTATTAAGTCAGATTACAGTAGCAACAATATGAAGTTAACATGAATTTTAACTGAGTTGTTTCCTCACCTCTTTTTCCTGGGATACCTCCTAGGGTGCATGTAACGGAGCCCTAGGTTAAGTTCCTTTTTCCTTTCAGCAGTTACCTGTATTTAGAAACTTGGTGTCCTATTCGGGATCATGTACAGGTGGCTAAGAGGCAGCTGCAATTTCAGTGGAGTCTTAATATGTCACCATACATGTGAATACATTGAATCAAGATCACTCTCTTTGTTTGCCAACAGGCCATATGAAATTCTCTACCAGAAATAGATTTGATGTTAGGAAAAGCCAGTGTTAGCAGCTTTCCTTCTGGTACCAGAAAAAAAAAAACAAACAACACAAGCCATATAAACAAACAACAGATAAAAAAATTAATTAAATTCCCACCTGATAGTTATTTTATCTCAGCACCCCTATTGCATTAGATGATCTTGTTTGTGGTTGGGAAGGTGTGGTGGTGTATCCTGGCATGTTTGATTTCCTAGATCTCCTGGGACCAACCTGCAGCAGCTTTGCACAATTGGATTCGAGGGCATGATAAAGTGCCTGGAGCATGGACAACAATAAATGGCCAGGTATGCTCTGAAAACCAGAAGAATATTCTTCTCTATACCCTCTTTTTGACTCTTTTTTATTATAAAATTAAAGATGTCTACATACAGGTGAATACAAATGGGTGTTACATTGGAGTAGCTCTAATTTGATGACTATATGTTTTGTGTTTATCTAGAACATCTAAAGAAATATACAGAACACAGTAGTTAAGAGTTTTTTAATCACAGATTCATTTAATTTGAAGAGAGTACAATATCTGGGGGAAAAAAAATGAGGCATGGTACAAAGGTACCAAGAGTAGAACCACACTGTGCCAGTCATTTTGGGAAGTAGGCATGCATTACAGAATAATGCAGCCCATGCTGTACAGTGGCCAACATCACAGTATTGGCAGCAAAATGAAACACTGTGAGCTACTGAAAAACAGATTGTTTCATTTTAAGGAGATTTGGGCCTAGATGGTTTGCAGAAATAAATCTGTGTAATTTTATAGAGTGAGTGGTCCCTCACTCTGGGCATGCACTGACAAAAGCTGGTCCCTTTCCTGCACTGGTTGCAGCATGCACATTGTTACAGCTCAACTGCTTTGCGGGTTTAGGCAACTTGCAAAATTTTACATGTTCTGAGTTGTAAAGATCTAGAACAGTTGTAACATGTTTTCCATGTGTAGGTAATTATGTTTTATTTCCATTATATTAAAGCTTCAAAACAGTGTTATAAAATTGTTAAAATTTTACAGCACTTTTAGAATCTGTGGGCTTTTAATTACATTTATTTTTAGGTGGTTACTTTTTATGGGTCGTCATTACTTGATGCTTCAGTGCCTGCTGGACAAGAGCTGACAATAAAAGGTGCTTCAAGACCTGGACTTGTAACAAAGAATGGTCTAGTCGTTTTTGGAAATGATGGGAAGATGGTAAGTGCTCAGTCTGGCAAACATAAGCACGGATGGAATAGTTTTAGCAAGAAGGGCAAGTAGTGTGGAATTATCAAGCTACATAAACCCAGGTGCAAATGACAGACAGCTAATTCACTTGGACTTTATCAGTCCTCTGCCATCCTATAGAGAAGACATTCATGCTTTGCTTTCCACTCAGTCCATAATCATTTCCTATATGGAATAAAATCTGTTCTTACTAAGAGAGAATCTGAAAGACAGGTACGGGTGGCCTGTGGTAAACTGCCTACATAATATCAGCTTTCCTGCATGCCATTTATTTCACTGCTTCAATCACCCTATTAATGCCTAAAAACTCTTCACCCAAGGATGTACTACCTCCCAGACAATTTAAAATCGTGTCCTCTCATTTTTCAGGTACTAGTGAGAAATCTGCAGTTTGAGGATGGAAAAATGATCCCTGCATCTAAATACTTCTCTGCTGATGAAACAACTGCCCTGGAACTTACAGAAGAGGAGAAAAAGATGGCAGAAGATATTAGGGTAATTCTATAAACTGCTTTAGTGGAATATTAATTCAGAGAAAAGCATTGCATACTTATTTTTGGCAAGACGTATCTTTTGCTTAGTCATGCAAATTTTTTTGATAAAATGTACTCAAAGTATGTGGGGGTGAAGCTTTAGTTATTGACATTAATTCAGGTGGAGTTGGGAACTCACTAGCCTAGTTGTCTGTCACTTTACAAAGTTTCCTTTCACGTACAAGTGACACAAAACCAGTGATTGCAGGATCAGCTATGGTAAATATCTATGAATGATGAAGGTGGGAGTGAGGAAAAACAAACACACTTTCACCTCATAGAAGTGAGGTTTTCAACACTGGCAGACTTGGACAGTTCTTGGAATCCTTTCTTCACTGTGGTGTTAATCACTAGGATGTGCTCAGAATGGGCCTGTTGGACAAGCTCCAGGGAGTTGAGAACAGCCTTCTGAAAGCAAAAGGCAGCAGTTTTCTCCCTGTTCCTGTGTGCTCTGTCTCTTCTGCCACAGCCACACACAAAGGGCTGGCTGGCAGAGGGATGGGAACAGCTGGAGCAGAAAACTCCTAGCCAGAGAGGCACTTTTCTGCACTCTCCTGAAATCCATCCCTCTGTAGTGTCAGGGGCTTAGCTGAAAGCCACATTTGTCAATTAAGTTCTGTGCCAGAGCAAATTAATCATAGATATCTTCCCTTATGCTAACTCTGCTGCAGGGTTATTAACTTTTGGCACGTATCAGGCAGCTTGATGTACTAATATTTTAAGCTGCTGCTTCAAGATTACCTTGAACCTGCTTGCCAGCAACCTAAATGCTGCCTGGAGCTATTGGATGACTGAGAAAATCATAAAAAGAAGTATAAACTCATCAATTGGTGACACTCCCTACTAATTCTGAAACTCAATTATAATTAGTTGAAATATTACATTACCAGTTATTTAACTGCTTATTTCTCCGTCTCATGCATGCAGCTTAAACTACTTCTCAGCTTTGGCCAGGTGCCTGAAATGCCATCAATCCATTCACAACGTGCTCCAGGCTGTCCTTGCCTATACTGACATCACATTCCATAATGCAATGGGAAGTTATTATTTGGAGGATAAAAAATATTTTTTAAATGCCCCTGAAAATTATTAGCATTGTACCATTCAGGTTTCTTGCCTTATTAGGTAAAATTACCGTGGACAAAATACTATGTTTTGATCATCTAATTATACTGAAAAATTTCTTGTCTGACATCAGGTCTCTAGGCTGTTTTAGATCCTCTTAAAGTAACTTTGTGTTTTAGAAACCTTTGAAGTAATATATGTTGTAGGCACAGATACCATAGAAAATACAGTTTGATAAATACTTCTTGCAATTAGACGATTATTCATTATTGCCTCTGTTATTGTTATGTATTATTAGGCTATTTGGAAGGGAATTTTAAGCAATGTTGCTGTGATTGAGGATTCCACAGACTTCTTCAAATCTGGAGCATCCTCTATGCATGTTGTCAGGTAAAAATATTCAAAATAACAAAACTGTGAAGCCAAAGTTCAAGAAAATACAGTTGTTGTGGTGCCTTTAAATCAGAATTGATCAAGTAGTGTTAAAGAAAGTAATCCCCCTATGTTTTCCAATACTCTTACTATTCCCTTTCTTACCTTTGAAAACATGTACAGTTCTTCTCCCAAAGTTATGGGATAATGATGTAATCCTGCTCTTTCTACTGAAGGAAAATTCCTCTTAACTTCAGGAACATCAGCCCCATGGGGGAGCATGGTGATGCTCAAACCTGTCTGCATGCAGCCACAGCTATTTCCAGACCAGGGGGCTAACTGGGGACCTGAGCAAAGAGCTCCCCAGAGGGAAAGAGGAGCCTTTCACAGAAAGAATTGAGCCCATGCTTAAAGGTGCACTGAGTTTTTCATGGCTTGGGTCACGTGGTTTGCCTTCTTTTTGCAACTCAGACCATAATATAAAAAAAGCATTTTAAAATAAAATTATTATTGTGCTGTTTTCTTACCAATCTCAGTGTCCTCCATATATTGGTTAGAGTAGCCCCAAATACTGTTTTCCACTAGTATATCTTCTATTTGACATTTATTTTCAAAAGTTTACCTCAGAGTATTCCAGAACTGATGTTTTCTTTTTTGTAGCATCCTGGGGGAAACCAACAGATTTCAGGAAAATGCACAATTTCTGTGCCCTTGTCAGAGAAACACACAGACATATTCACATGCATACAAATTGAGACCCAGTTTTGATCCCTTTTGACCTTCTAATGATTTAATTATCTGAAGAATTCTTTCATTTATAATTAAACTTACTCTTTCTTCAAAATCTTTAGAATGCTAGAAGAGATCAAACAGAAGCATAGTGGACTTCAGCTACAGAATGAAGATGTATATATGGCCACTAAGTTTGCAGACTTTATTCAGATGGCTGTCAGAAAACTCAGAGGAGAAGACAAAGAAGAAGAGTTGGTCATGGATTATGTAAGATCTTTTATTTTGCACTAATTGCTTAGTCTTTCTTGGGGTTTAGGGAAGGGCAGACAATGCATTTTATTAGACTGCTTGATGCGGTAGGAAAGCAAATAAATATTTGGTTATACAAACTTCTATATATTTGTATTTGGTTTCCATTACATTTTACTTCTAACAGCCACATGTACAGGCTAAAATGTGTCTGGATATTGGCTGCAGATATCAAAAACTTGTTAAGCTACATTAAAATATTAGATATTATAAATTTAAAGCAATTTGTTGTTTATTTCACCCAGGTTTCAAGAAATATTAACAACATGACTGTGAATATGCCATACCAATGTTTCATAAATGGGAAATTTATAAACGCTGATGATGGAAAAACATATGACACTATAAATCCAGCAGATGGATCAGTAAGTAATTTCTAAATATGATCAATACCAGTTTATTTCATTTTTTTGCCTATTAAAAAATCTAAAACATTACCTGAATATTGCTAATTATAAAATAATACACTACATATTAAACAACCTCTAGAAATAATTTTAAGTTTCAATTTACTTCACATTTTGTGTATTCTACAATTTTTTCCATTTGAGTCAAGCTGCAAACCAAAAATAACCTAATTCCACTTCAATTACTATGTCAATTTCCATACCCAGCTGAATATTTTACCTTGATTTCATTCTTGTTTAGCATTGCAAACAGAAATTGCTGAAGTTTATTTGCTAAGGAAGTACTTCTTTTAGGATATTGTGCATATTTCCTGTCAATAATCAATTTCTTTTTGGTTTTTTTACTTCTTTTATAAATCTGATACCTTAGGGCAAGTGTGACATTAAAATGTCCCTTTAAATTCCCAGTAAGAAAAATAACTTTTCAATAGGAAAATAAATACAGTTGCACTTCAGTCCTGAACTATCCAATATTGGTTGAGCAACTCGTAACTGTGAATTATAAATAAGAGAAGTGATTCTGATGTCCATGTAGTTGCCATTTAATTCTGGAGTAAATAAAGTCTGCTGAAATCAATGACACAAATTTCACTATCATCAGAAGTCAGACTCTGATACTTTCTGAATTCAGTATAGAATGGAATAAAAGTCATGATAATTTTGTGTTAGGATTTACAATGTGTGTATTTATAGAACAAAATCATCTTAAAATACTGTGTGTTCATGGTGATTTATGATAACGGAAGCTCCATTCCTTAGAACATGTGGGTGTTGTTTTAGCATGTTTAGATATTAGATTGAAATACCACATATAAAGACTTCCAGCTTTTGGAATACCACACTGGTTTTACATATGGAAAGAGAGGGTGAGATCCAATGGGACAATGCACCTTGCTCTGAAGAGGAAGAAAGACTGAGGAATCTGAGTCCCTGCAGTGTCCTGCAAATTCTGCTACCTCAGTTGTGTCTGAACTTTTTGCAGCCTGGCTCACCCATGACGACTGCCAGACTTGACGATATAAAGTATTTGCTTATACCCAGTCAAGAAGTTTAGGAGGAAGGAGTAACACTCTGCATCTCAATGTTTCTTTTTGAGCTAACACAATGCTACCTTTGCACAGGTAATAGCCAGTGTGTCTTCTGCCTCACTGGCTGATGTTGACAAGGCAGTGGCAGCAGCAAAGGAGGCATTTGAAAATGGTGAATGGGGGAGGATGAATGCAAGGGAAAGAGGGCGCCTCATGTACAGGTATGTACAAGACAGCTTGCATTTGTTTCATTTTCTCAAATCTTGTTTTGTTTCTCTGAAGAATTGTTGTATACGTTTTCTGAATGTGATGGATATTCATAATTCCACTGTCAGAGGATCCAGTCTAGCCATCTTTCCATCTTCTGACTGACTTCAGTGTACCAGCCTCAGGTCTTAGCTGGCCAACCTTTCTTGTGGCAGAGAAGAATCTTGTGGTCTCTCACTGCCACCATTCTTTCATTATTATTTATGAATGGAAACAAAGAACTTGAGGAAAATATATTTTAAATACTCCGTGTCCTCATTTAATCTACAGTAGTTTCATTGCACTAATTCTAACTAATTCTACATTAGTTTCTCAAGGGTTGAGAATTCCCTTGTAAACCTCCATCCTTCCATATAAATGAGGCTAAGCTTTAAAGACAGTCTACCTGGGTTAGGCAGACAGATTTGACCTTGCTAAGAGTTGCTGCATATGCACTCCATACAGTAAACATACAGCTGCATTGCCACTAATTTTGAAGTAGACTGTAACTGATGCTAGATTTTTCCAGGATCATATCCCAGCATCTGGCTAAAGACCCACTGTAGAGATGTGTTACGGTCTGCAATGGAAGAATTGTCCTATGCAGAAATTCTCTAAATGGAATCTAACATTTACCTGAGACACTTTTATCTCTTTTTTGTATCTGTCTCGCTGTGTCTAGTTAATGCCTGGTTCTTATTTTTGGCTGTGTTGCTATTGGTTCAGAAGATAAGCACAGGTTTTGTTGAATTAATGGTATTTTAATGGTGGGGTTTGATTCTTGAAGGGCAAGAGGTGATCTTAGAAAGATGGTAATGCTGACCAGATAATGTGAGAGTGATACCGGAGGCAGCTAATAAAACCTCAATTATTATAGATTCTCCATATGCAGCATGATGCTTCTCCCAAGCACAGGGGGAACACTGTCTTGCAGACTTCAGGTGACTAGAAGCATCAGAGCTTCCCTATAAAGAAAGCCTCTATTGTGGGCTGTATGAAGAGCTTTCATTGCTTTTTCAGGTCTAAACATGCAAATGAATGAGTAGACATGAGTAAAGAAGCAGGTTGCTACTCCTGAAAAAATATGTTTTACAAGACATTGCAGGCATCTCAGAAAAAAAGAATGAAAGCAAAGCCAAAAATTCTGCTTATCTTATGAAGTGTGTGACCAGGCCATGGAAAAAAGCCTGCAGGACTCTTACAGAGCTGAGTAGTCATCACAAAAGAAAATAGGCAAGTCAGAACTGAACATTAAATACACCTGGTCACTTAAGTTTTTCACAAGTGTGCACATATTCAAAGCATGCACAAACTTGTGTTTAATTTGTATCAGGAATGTGGAGTGCTTGAGAGACCAAGTTAACTCTGACCTGAAGAGAGTCTTTTAAGGTGTGAGAACTCCTGCTCTGTTTTACACTTCGAAGATTTGCAAGGTATATTAGGTATATGGAAAATACAAATCCCCTATATTGCGTAGGTTATCCCTGGATTAAACTTTGCTTAGGGAACTCATTCTCTAGGATAAAACACCAGAGTGTTTATGTTGCAAACCATTCCCAGTGTGAATAAAAGCTCTCTCTGGACCCCCTTAATTGAAGTAAGGCCCTTTTTTCTCTGGCCTCTGTTCAAACTGGAGATTGTGAGTGCTGAACCAAAGAGAATGTGTGTGCCGTTAAAGCTCCTAGCTCTGCTGCTTTGTCTTAAGGAATCATTAATAGAAGATACTAAGCACACTTTAAATGGAACCTTCTCCTTTGTCCCTGACATGCCCATATCCATTCTCTTACACGCAACACTGCCAATGCCCTGACCTGTAGCTAGGTCTCCAAGATACACTTAAAACAGGTATTAAAGAGTATTTTTCCAAATCTCTGCAAATGCTTTAAATGGGCAGAATTTACATAATGGAAAAATAGGTTTCATATCCAGTTTTGAATACTCTTTACAGGATCTCAAATGCACTTTTTAAAGCTCTTAAAATCACATGGGAGCATTGATTATATGTCTGAGTACCAAATCACAGAAGGAAGCTGAAGAAAAACATTAATGCATGTGAGAAAATACGAAGGACTGAATGTGAAAATTCATTGATGCAAACAGACCTGAACAGGTGACCACTAAACTAACAGTAGTGCCTCATAAGTACAGGTATCAATCTGTGCAGATGAGTTTTTGAGACACTTTGATAGTTATTATCAAGTTAGTAATACTTTACCACAATCTTACTTCTCAAGTGAGTTTACACAGTTCATGTCTTCATTCAGTGTCTACTACAACCAGTGTGAAGATATTTGCAGACTAATGGGCAATTGTTCAATCCCTTACTGATGTTAAGGAGCAGTGGCTCCAGTGCTCCACCTCCAAATTTAGTGGGAATGCTATTTTGATTATGCTTCTTTGCCACACCTAATATGATTTTAGGCTGTCAATGGTTAGATGTCATTTCCCTTCGATGCGGATTTTTAACATTTTTGTTAAAGACTTGCAGATCTGATGGAAGAACATCAAGAAGAGTTAGCAACAATAGAGTCTATTGACTCAGGAGCTGTCTACACTTTAGCTCTGAAGACTCATATTGGAATGTCTGTGCAAACATTCAGATACTTCGCTGGATGGTGTGACAAAATTCAGGCAAGTGGATATGTAAAGGAAGTGGTCAGTGGCAGTGCTTCTCTACTCTTCTTTTTTGTTGTTATTCTTCTGGAACAGTGCCAAAAAGTAGTAAAAGCAAAAAGTAATTGAGGAATCAAAAACTAAAGCAAAATTAGAATTTTACCTAGAATGGGTCTCCCTGTCAATACAAAAGGATAGTCCACTTCCAGCTGGAGAATATGGATTTAAAATGTGACTCTAAGGATCTAAGAAATCAGCTGAGGTATCACAATGGGTATACTTGCTTGGTCAGCTCTTGATTATCCATGGGACAGAATGTCACTGTGCTCATCATGCAGGTAAGAGCAGACACCTGTGCTTTGCTACAGTCTGAGCAAGACTGGTGAGTTTGCTTAATGGCACAGCATGTGGCACACATTTAAGAGCATTCCCTCCAGTATCTTTGAGACCAATCAAGTATATCATCCAGCTTTTTTTTTGTTCATCAGACCCTCTCTTTATGTTCTCCCATACCTTTTTATCTATACTTTCATTTCATCTGGCTGACAATCAGGAGTTGATTACAATATCCACAGTAGAAAATCATACAGCAGAAGCATCCGTGCCCCTTTCCCTGATGCAAAAATGCTTGTGGTTTTGAAGACTACTCTGTAGCTTTCTGAAATATACTTACATGGCAAATATATTTGTAATAAAAATTATTAATCAGTATGAAGATTTGTCCTTTCTCTGTCTTTCAGGGTGCTACAATTCCAATTAACCAGGCCCGGCCAAACCATAATCTAACATTCACCAAGAAAGAGCCAATTGGGTGAGTATCACTTTTTTCTTAGTGACAGCCTTGATATGCAGAAAAGCCATGGAAAAGCTGCCATCAAATATGTGATCTCTCCATGTTTTTCCCTACCTGAAGTGTCTGTGCAATTATTATCCCCTGGAATTACCCACTGATGATGCTTGCATGGAAGAGCGCAGCGTGCTTGGCTGCAGGCAACACGCTTGTACTCAAACCAGCTCAGGTAAGAGCAAAGAGGAATATACAGATGACCCAGATGCCCCTGTTCAGGCAAAATTATTTAGGCAATATAGGAGATTTCACCTGTAAGCTGATCTGTCATGGGTACCCATAGGTTGACTGTGTCATGTGTTTGAAAGTGCATATATAATAATACAAACTGCCATGGTGATACAAGGTATTGATTGACTCCAATTATGCTCCAGTGCTAATCTCATTTTCAAGAATTATTTTTTTTCCACAAGAAGCCATCACTTCTAATTTGCCAATACTGTAAGAAGGCGAATATTGTATCAAAACTAAGATGTATTGAATGCAAAAGGTATCATCATGCATTTGATTAAAATAGGAGACCTAATCTAAATGTTTCTGCTTAGGTCACACCTCTGACTTCCTTGAAGTTTGCAGAACTCTCAGCTAAAGCTGGATTTCCTAAGGGCGTTATAAATATTCTGCCTGGCTCAGGTAAAACTTCAACTCATCATTTTTCTGGGAGAGGTCATGCTAAAACTGGTGAACTTCTTCCCCTTTTTGAAGACCTGTTACATAGGTATGTTCATAGGCACTAGGCTTGCATCTTTTCACGCAGCAATTTCACATGTTTCCAGAAGAGAATTGGAAAAATCTGGCTTTAGTTAGTGGTAAGAGTTGTCAGTCTACACCCTTTACAAGTTCACACAATTAACATGAACACTCTGGAAAAGAATGCATTACAGAGAAACATGTTTCCCTTGATTGTAAAACTTTATTTTTTCTCCTAATTTTATCATCAAATGGAAATATTTAAATGTGACTGTGAGAACTAGAGCAAGCTGGTAAGATTCATATTCATCACTGTAGTCATGGTCCACACTGTGTTGCCTGATGTCACCATTTTCCTCCCTCCCCTAAGGAAGAAAAGTGACAAAGTAATTATATGGGGCAGGCTTGGTTACAAATCAGATTATTCCACCTAGAGTGGAATATTAAGAAGCTCATTAGTCCAGACAGATGGGAGAATTTGGAGACACTAATGGGATCCAATCTAAGTTTTTCATAGTCATAGGAATAAAGCTGCAAATATAAATAAGGATGAGATACTGTCTTTGATTTGCGGTGTTAGCTCCTTCTGTTTCCCAGTGCTGCTGCTGGAGTGGTAAAAACTGCCCATGTACCATCCAGTTACACTGCTTTCCTCACCCTGATAGGTGGCTTAGTGGGACAGCACCTCTCTGAACATCCAGATGTTCGCAAAGTTGGATTCACCGGTTCAACACCAACTGGTAAACAGATCATGAAGAGGTACTCTCAGCAAAAGATTCATAAATAAACCCTGCTTAGTCTGGTTCTGAAGTATCTTACTAGATATATTGTGCATGTAGAAGTAATGAAAAAGCATAACTGCATATGGTCATTTACCACTATGTAGAATATGTAAGTCACTATTGGACAACAGAGGTTTATACATTTTCACTAGTTATGATTCAAAGGAAATAATAGAATAAGATATTAAAAATTGGGTTTATATGACTATTTTTATTTTTTACAGTGCAGCTGCTAACCTGAAGAAGGTTTCTCTCGAACTTGGTGGCAAATCACCATTGATCATATTCAGTGACTGTGAACTTGACAGAGCCGTAAAAATGGTAATGTTACTTTGAAGTAAAATATATTCAAAGCCTTTGTGGTAAATCCTCACAGTATTGCCATATTCTTTTTTACTTGCCAAAACATACTAGGGATCCTTTGCATGAAAAGCCTTGAGATCTGTTAGAAAACAGACTCAGATGTTTGTTTATGCCAGCACAATTTAACTGTTCATGCTGCCCCAAAAAGTACTACAAGAAATATACATTAGAAATTACAACTAAACAAAGAATTGAGCTCCCTATTGCCATACAGTTTTTAGTTCACCATCAATCATAATAATTCACCTTCCCTACCAGCCATATTGTGTTCAAAGTTCATAAATAAGATGTTGCATTGGTGATATCCTTTTATATAAAGCATTAGACTTTTAGGGTCCCAAACTCTGAATGCAACCTAAGGGAACAGAATGAAAAGGAGACTGAATAAGATGCATATAAATATTTATGGTTTTTTTCCTAATCAGGGTATGGGTGCAGTATATTTCAACAAAGGAGAAAACTGCATTGCAGCTGGCAGGCTGTTCGTGGAAGAATCAATTCATGATGAGTTTGTTAGAAAAGTGGTAAGATATTCAAAGACTAAAGTTAAGCAGATGTTTTACTGTGGCAGAAAGATCCACGAGTTTTATAGACACTTGTATTTCTTATTTTCAGTTGCTTAATTTCTCATTATCGCTTAGGATAGACAATGCAGCTTCTCAACAACTATTTTCCATGTTATGTAACTTCATTTTAATTGGGTAACCCATAGGTTGAAGAAATAAAAAAGATGAAAATTGGTGACCCACTTGACAGATCTACGGATCATGGTCCACAAAATCACAAGGCACATTTGGAAAAGCTGCTGCAATACTGTGAAACTGGAGTAAAAGAAGGAGCCACTCTAGTGTACGGAGGAAGACAAGTACGTAGACCAGGTAAAATACTTTCCAGAGGTATTTGGAACTTTTATGCTTTATGCAAGAGCTGTCACGATCGTCTCAGCTGTATTTTGAGGAGCTGCAATATCATGGGAACAGTACCAGGTAAACCCACAATACCACAGGGCTTTCAAGTCTCAAATCATGTGAAGCTGTGCAAATGAAGTGTAAGTTATGAGATCTTTATGGCTACAATCTCTCTTCTTGTTGGGTAGCAAGAAAAACAGTGGCCTCTGTGACATGCTGTAACCTTGTCTTCCTGCTGTCAGAGTGCAGGGTCTTCCCCTGGGGAGTCACCTGGGCTGTGGCATGCAGACCTTCTGGCCTGGCAGGGAGCTGCACATGTTGTCACTGATCAATACAGGCCATTCTTGTACCCTTTTTTCTGCCATTTCTCTTGAAATGCGTGCATTTCCATTCATACTTCATTCATATCTATTTTCTGTTTCAAGTTGCAAGTTATTTATGGCCTCAAAGTATGGGACAGAGATGGCCTGGACAATAGGAAACCTATAAGCACTTCTACCATGCTCAAAAGCTGCTCTATCCTCTCTTCAGGTTTCTTCATGGAACCCACTGTATTCACAGATGTTGAAGACCATATGTATATTGCCCAGGAAGAATCCTTTGGTCCTGTGATGGTCATCTCTAAATTTAAAAATGGGTATGTTCTCCTCTGGTTATTCTTGGAAACTTTATTTTCCCATTTTCACCTAAGTAAAGAAGTGATAGCATACGCAATATTTTATTATATCTTGTTAGACCAATCTGAATACCTAGTAGTATTCAGGCAAATGTTTAACTGAAATTTATGTGGTAATTGCAACAGCTTGATCAAATTAAAAATGTGTATTTTTCCCAGTGGAATTGCTTATTTTTTTCTGTTACAGAAGACCGCAGTGTTGTGTATTGTGTAACACTGGCACATTACTGCTGCAAATGAAAATTCCTCCGTATATTTTATAAACTGTCACTTCTAATGTCTTTCATTCCAGATCATAAGAATTATTTTACATACAGATGAGATTAAAACCCTACACAGAAACTTCATATAAGTATTTCCATCAGGTTTCATCTTCTGCAGTTTGATAATGAAGTTAAGAACCAGCCATGTAGATAACCCTTCACATCCATAAATTATGTAGTCATAAGGGACTGTATTGAATTTTTTAAAGTTTTAGACCACTATTGATTTTTGAAGCTGTATGGAGATGAGATGCAGATAAAAAATAGCAGTCTGGAAATGGCATGAAAATTGTGTCTTGATAGAAGTTTTGAATTTCATCTTTATTCTTCATTAACTTGTAAAGCTGGACAAAATTTTAGCAAACTGATTCATCATCTGCTGCCATGCTCTGCTTTACAGGCATTTTTGTATTGCTCTAATTCCCAAGCTGTACAGTAGCTGAGCAAAGTTGCATTCGTTTCTCAGTGTAGATATTAACCCTGGAAATGTGAAGTTACAAGCTTCACAAGCTTGAAGCAAAGGTGTGAATTTCCATGGATCTGTCAGATTGACACACAGATTTGCCCTTAATAAGTCGTATTTTAAAAAGCTCACTGAAGAAGAAAGGCCATGGGAAAAGTTGCTTCAATGACACTGAAGGTGGAAGGTTGCTAACACTTGTTTATTTTACCTAGTTGCAATTAGGTAATTTCTTTCTCCCATAGGGATGTCGATGGAGTATTGCGACGGGCAAATGCCACAGAATATGGCTTAGCTTCAGGAGTTTTCACAAAAGACATAAACAAAGCTCTCTACATCAGTGAAAAGCTAGAAGCTGGGACAGTTTTTATTAACACATACAACAAAACTGATGTGGCAGCACCGTTTGGTGGATTTAAGCTGTCTGGCTTTGGGAAAGATTTAGGTAAGTTGTCTCCCTCCCTCATTTCTCATCTCAGAGTCCTCGTCAATGAAAGAAGCACTGCCTGGGTACAGTGTACCTAGTAAAACATCAGCTATGGGTGCATTTACTGCATCTCCTACATTCCTCCAATCACAGTAATCCAATTCCTCTCCCTTCCCTAAATATTCCCACCTGAATACCTCCCATTCAGCCTTTCCTGTACATTTCCTAAATGATGCTATAGCGTGCAGAATATTCCTCTCCAACTGGCTCTGAGGGCAGACAAATTACAGCTTGTCCAGAGCTGTGTACAGGCTACAAAATGTTGTCAAGTAACAAAGGTATTGGCCAAAATATTCTTTCCTTTCCCTCAGAAAGAATGCTAATTTAGGTTTCTCCTCTAAGTAAGAGCATGGGAAACATTTTTATACCTTAAAATGTCACCAAAATTTGCCAACAGCCACAGAAAAAGGTGCATTGAAAATATTTTCTTTTAAAAACAACTTTTTTTGACAAGTGAAGTCCACTCTGTCAAAGAAGCTTCACAAGTCTGGATATATCAAGCCTCATGGCACAGAAAAAAGGAAAACTAAATTTCATTCACACAACATATTTTTGCCTTTGGAATCTCCAAAAACATTTTCTGAAACCAAAATGACTGCTGGTATCAGGGAAAAGAAGATTACTGATTTTTACACAGCTTCTCTACCTATGAACTTTAATAGAGGCAAAGTTCATAAATTCAGCTCTGGGCCCCTGGTGGCCATCTAGAGACTGCTGCTGCTTGGGGGGCTGATCGTTAAATTCCAGTTCCTTTTTTCTTCCACATCTGTTGGGTCTGGCCTCTTGTCAAACCAGTTCTGTAAATCACAGTGGGAAGGTAATTAGTTTCCATTGTTCCTTAAGGACTCAAATACTGGCTACAGTGTTTCAGATTTTTTCTTAATAATAGTTACGGCCTGACAAAATTCATTTAGCTGCTGTTCTAACAGGTGAATATTGTGCTTGTACAGGTGAAGAAGCTCTTCATGAGTATCTCAGAACCAAAGCCATCACTGTGGAATATTAAAGTAACAGCTTCACTTCGGAAGTAAACTTTCAGCAGTTTGAATCTTGATGACTACATGAAGCACTCAACACCACGCCTAGGATATGCTGTCTGCAGCGCTACAGCCAAACAAAACAAAACACTCATTCCATGAATAAGTTTCTATAAATTAGGTCCAAATTTTAGTCTGACACACAATGGTTTTTGGAAATTACCCTGAAGTTATTTAAATTATGCAGCAGCAACAGTTGGTAGCACAATTTCCCCCCCTCCTCCCCCATAAAAAACCCCCAAGAATATGGTTCAGTTTATTTTTTTTAAATAGAACTGAAGAATAAGTTCTCACATATCTACTTCATATTTCTGTGACATAATGTTTACATGATCATTTTAAATCCTTATTCATTAGGCTTCTAAAGTTGAACTAAAACATACTGATTATACCATTTTTGCTATAAACCAGTTCAGGTTTTACGGTAGCAATCACTCTGCTCTGGTGACTTCTCAGCAGTACAGAAAACCTTTGTGCCATAAGAAGTAAATCAATGCAAGGAAGTGCACTTACTATGATCTTTGTATGGTACATACAGAGTTCAACATTGGTGTTAAACTATGCATATCAAGCTAAAGTTACTGAAAATATTTTCTACCTTTTTGTTGATACAGAATGTGTGATCTGCCTGCAATTTGAAAGGTGGTTACATTAACGGATTAA
This sequence comes from Gymnorhina tibicen, assembly GCA_013399875.1. NCBI lineage: Eukaryota > Metazoa > Chordata > Aves > Passeriformes > Artamidae > Gymnorhina > Gymnorhina tibicen. The sequence continues at coordinate 567,089 of VXAZ01010414.1, read as the reverse complement.
AATCACTTTTTGTGTCTGTGCACATGGACTGTAATCACTGTTTCATACTGCATGATTATTACTTTGTATTTCACACTTCTGGGGTTTTTTTAATCTGAGGGAAAATCCCTTGTAAAATGACCAAGGTCTGATGTTGGCTTCCAAACTTTTTTCAGTTTGGAAGAAATTTTCTATAGATTGAGATCTTATTTAACGAAGCCTGTTAAGACTCCTTGCTCTTAGAATGCAACAACACCCAAAGCTTCATCTCTCTGTGGGCTGCCATTAAAGGCAGCAGTCTGATTCCCTGATTCCCATCCTTCCCCTTCACTAAAATATCCCATATTTTAATTAGTAAATCACGTCTCCATCCTATATTTAAGCCACATTGTAAAAGAAAGACCAGAATCCTTGTTATTTCTTACCAAAAATATTACAGAAACGTATATTAAAACTAGAACTTTAAGTATGGGATTCAAAATAAATTCTATAAATAACTGCAGGTTTCAAGTCATGACATTAAGTTTAATATTTAAGCAAATACAGTATAGAAAATTTCACTTTAATGGTGTAGAAAATACAAAGTTCCTTTAAGAAACAATGACATCCAGGAGCATGACAGACACTTCTGAAATGCAAACTGATCTATGAAGTAAATGCAACAACCCAAACCATTGTATTTGATCAATCTGAGGTAAGTATGAATGAGACACACTTTCACTGATTGATTTCACAATTGTGTCAAGCCAACTTAAGCACAGGCCAACTGAAAATTCACCTTTTCATCCTTCTGTCAGTGACAATTAACAAAATGGAAACTGGAAACGTGGCAGGGAAATTAGGGGATGAAAAGTGTAGCTTAAAGCAATCATAACAGCACAGAGGCAGGCCTGATCCTTTGAGTATGGAGGGTGTTTGCACCACAGCCACAAATGTTTACCACCCGAGCCTGTTAACTTTTCCAAGCTGGTGTGGAGCTCAGTGCAGGCACACAGGGTACGTAACCCTTTGCTGAACTCTCCTGTCATGGCTGTCCTTAACCAGGCTGGCTCAGCTAGAAATGAGCTCAGCCACTGCTCTGGTGTTCAGCAGTCACCATCAGGAATGCAATGTAGACATACCTCTGGGGTACTTAAAGATAATGTTTAATATTGGAGATAGTGTACATAACACTTCAGAGGATATGGAATATAAAAACAAAGGTTTTTTCCTAGTTAACTCTTTCTTGCCCTTGAAGCAAAAACTTCTATCATCCTATTAACAAGAAGTCTTTCTTCAATAAAGGAACAGAACAAGAATTTTAACTCTCAAGTGCCCCTTACTCTAGCTGTTTTCTTAGTGTAATCTACTATGAAGTCCATTTCCCTGTTATTTGATGAATCAAATTGCACTTAATTCTTCAGAAATCCAGCCTCCTGCAGTCATGACTGGATCCTGAATTCTCCACCATGTAAACTATAGCATTTCACAGGATCCTGAGAGATGCTACACTGGGAAACAAGGTGGTTTTAAGGGCCAACTTTTCAAAGTGAGAAAACATGATTTGGTTGGTTTGGGGTTTTTTAAAGTAAAATAAAATGGATTTACTCATTCACTTTGCTCTCCAAAATTTCTATTTTGCCCTTTTCTCCCTTTTGTTTAGGAAACTTAATGTTGTCTATTGTCACTTCATCAGTTACAGAGTCATCTTCATCAGATTCTGAGTCATCTTCTGAAGTCAGCAACTCTTCATCTGTATCAGAATCACTCAGTTCAACTACAGCCACATTCTGGAAAAAAAAAAGATCTTGGTTAACACATTATATATACTACATATACACACACACACCCCAGCACTTCTATCACTGGAGTAAAACATAAGGCAAACACATTGAACAGCCCACCACCATGAGAAAACCACAATCACAACAAAAAAGACTTTTGGGCTTTCCTAGGATTATGATGAATATCATTAAGAGATACCTAAGTATTTAAATTGCCTATAATATTGGCCTATAGCAAATCCAAGGCCATATTTATATCACTATCCAAGAAAGAACTGAGCTGATCTCAGATTGCAAATCCAAGGCCATATTTATATCACTATCCAAGAANCACACACACACACCCCAGCACTTCTATCACTGGAGTAAAACATAAGGCAAACACATTGAACAGCCCACCACCATGAGAAAACCACAATCACAACAAAAAAGACTTTTGGGCTTTCCTAGGATTATGATGAATATCATTAAGAGATACCTAAGTATTTAAATTGCCTATAATATTGGCCTATAGCAAATCCAAGGCCATATTTATATCACTATCCAAGAAAGAACTGAGCTGATCTCAGATTGCAAATCCAAGGCCATATTTATATCACTATCCAAGAAAGAACTGAGCTGATCTCAGATTGCAAATCCAAGGCCATATTTATATCACTATCCAAGAAAGAACTGAGCTGATCTCAGATTGTCAAAATCACGTATTTAAACCAATGAGAAGCAGGCATCAAAACTACTTTTCAGTAAAAAATTCAAATGAAATCATGTAGTGCATAAGGGGTCATGACAAATACACAAACACACACATATATATATATATATTTATCAATATAGTTCATATCTTATAATGTAATAGTATTCAGGGCACTACAACTACTCTAAAACAGCAAGCAGTTTAAACCACCAGGATATTTTTTGAAGTGATCTATATCCATATACAGAGCCATGATTTTGAGGTCTGCTTAGCTAGAAGGCACTTGGCTGGATCATGCACATATATCACCTTCAGAATAAAATTTTCTTATATAAGCATGTGGCTGCAGCACTTCAATTAAAACCAGAAAGAAAATATTTATGTGACTGTAAATAAACAGACAAATACCAGCAACAAAGGATCACAATAACACTAACAACTTTTCTAAACCCAAGATCTAGTCAGTCCTAAAAATCGTGACAGAGCAGAGCTGAAAGCCAGTTATGACACTTACACTAAAGCCTTCTGTTAAGCCTTATTAGGCCTTATACTGTCCAGTTGTTAAACCAAATTACCTACGAGACTTTTAAAATACAATTTGTGACTTTTGATTCAGAGTTGTTGATTCAAAAGCATGTCTTATTCTGTTCTTAAACTACTTTACCCCCAATGGTTAAATTCTGCAAGTATGAAAACCAGGATGTAAATTTCAACCAAATAAGCATCTTTATTATATCTATGTTTTGAATTAGCAGACCACAGACTATGGTAAAGACTTCACAGAAAATGGTAAAGATTTCACTTTATCTATCATATTACTCATTTTAAGATCAAAGAGTTATTTTAATCCCATCTAAATTTATGTTAAAATAAAAAACATATTTACCATTTCTATAACTTTTTCTGTTTCACTGTCTAGATGTTCAATATCAAACTGATGAGCTGGTGCTGTTACCATTTTTCTTTTGAGCTCATCATTTGCCTGGGCCATCTGCGGTAAAAAGCTCTGTACTCGGTCCAAAACTGAAAAGAAACAATATTCACATATATGCAAAAAAGTCAAAGAGATGCCCATTAGTGTTCACATTTATACCTCAGCAATGAGCCTTTAAACAGATTCTGTTTCAACTGTAATTTCCAGTTATCTGCAATAATTAAGTTTAGACTGAAGGTCTCAAAGAAGATGGAAAAATTAGCTGTAGCAGATGCCATGATAGACTAATAAAAGGTCAACATAATGAACAAAAGAAATTCTGAAATTAAGATGGTGGGAGAGAGAGGGAAACTCCAGGTTGAAGTTTAAAGCACTTATCCTCTACAGCTCATTGGGACTTTTTAATTTTAAGGTAATCAATGCAATCAGGAGAATCACACTCCTATCCCTTCCATGGAGGAAGACAATATTTTCACCCCCAGAGTTTTTTCAAATAAACTGCTCCACACATGCAGATGAGCCAAACACAGTTTGCTTTCTTTGAGAAGAGGTACTGTTCCAGGTGAGCTCCACAAAAGAAAACAGGTATAATCTACTTTTGAAACACTGTCATCTTTGTAAAGACTTTTATCTAACAAAGAATTTGATGTAACAATCTTTTTAAATTTCAGCTCAATCACAAAGCAAAAAACAAAATAATTTGCTGGGAGTCCTTTTTAAATTAAATGCTTTCATGCAACGAATATATCATACTGACAAATTACTTCTAAAAAGAGATAAGAAGCCCAAGGAAAAACCCCATACTGGGAAAGAACAATCTGTCCCTAAAACTTAGAGCTGTAACGCCTAGCATTGCAAAATCTAATTTTTGCAGCAGCAGCAGTTACATGACTCAACAGTGGAACATGGAACTGTGATGGGAGGAGGACCTACCACCTGTAGAAACTGAACACAAGAGCTTCTCCCTTTACCTACGCAAGGAAAGCACCGAAGCAAAAGTTAAGTCACAAATGTTACCTACTACTCGACACAGTTCCAGTGACAAGCTCCTTACTTACCACTGCTCCTTGGCATCTTAACCGTCTGTAAAGTTGTGGCCTTCTTGCTGCTACATTTTGAATTAATCAGCAAAATGTCTTCCAGCCCTGCAAACAAACAAATAAGTATTGCAGTGCTTAAGCTGACAAGCTCTCCATAATTGTCATCTGCTTTGCTGCACTTGGAAGAAATAACGTGCTACACGGGCCCCGCACGTCACCTCTTACACACTCCTTAAATTTAATCTGAAGTTCCTTAAGCTGTTTTTGAGCCAAAGATTGATAAAGTGAGAGTTATAAGGCATAGAAAAACTACCTGTAACACCCCACAGCAAGGCATGCTGAGGTGGAGCTGAGGCGTGCCAGTCGCACTGGTTTAAATCCCTCCCCTCATCTTTGGGGTGCCAGTGACCTCCGCTAACTGTGGGCAGCAGCAGCGCCGTAAAACCCAAACGATGCCAGGGAATTCGGCATTAATTATCCACATTAATCCTTATGACCACCAACGGAGCCTTCCGCCCGGTATCATTAATTAAAACGAAGCGTTCTGTCTTTTAAACTTTTTTTTGGTTTCATAAAAGCGCCGTTACAACGTGGATTCCTCCGCTTATTTACTTCGCATTACCATAGCCCTGCCCGGGAAAGCAGCTCTTCAATACACGCGGGATGCAATCACGAGTGGATCACCAGCAGCCCGGCGGCGTGACGAGCCTCTCCCTCGGGCTGCCTGCCCGAGCCGAGCCCCCGCTCGCTGGTGGCCGGTGCCGAACTCACCTGGCCGGCGCCCCACGTCCAGGAACTCCCGGGAGGCTGCCGCCCCCGCCGCGCCGCCAGGCCCCGCCATGCTCCCGCCGGGCCCCGCCATGCTCCCGCCGGGACGGAAGTAGAGGGGGCCGCGCGCTCGGCGGCAGCGCGGGGCGGGGCGCGCCCCCTGCCGGGTGGGAGGAGCTGGGCGGTGTGAGGGACCGGCACTGCCGCCCGCACCCGTGTGCGACAGCGGGGACAGCGCGCCGCGGAGATCGTCATGAAACCATTTAAACCTTCTGAAATCCAACAAGGGCAAATGCAGGGCCCTGCGCCTGGGGAGGAATAACCCCGGGACAGGACGGGAGGCCGACCTGCTGGGAAGCAGCTTTTCTCTGCGGAGAAGGACGTGGGGGTCCCGGTGGACAACGAGCTGACCATGAGCCAGCAGTGAGCCAGCAGTGGGGGCAAGGAGGTCAGTGGTGTCCTGGGGTGCATTAGGAAGAGCACTGCCAGCAGGTCGAGGTTGGTGATCCTGCTCCACTGCTCAGCCCTGGTGAGGAACATGTGGAGTGCTGTATCCAGTTCTGCGCACCTCAACACAAGAGGGACATGGAGCAGGTCCAGCGGAGGCAACAGTGATGATTAAGGGACTGAAGCATCTCTTTAAAAGGAAAGGCTGAGAGAGCTGGAGGCCTGTTCAACCTCAAGAAGAGATGACTTAGAGGAGACCTCGTCAATGTACTTAATTATGTAAAGGGAGGGTGACAAGAGGATGGAGCCAGGCTCTGCTCAGTGGTGCCAAGCAATAGGACAAGACGCAACGGGCACAAACTGATGCACAGGAAGTTCCACCTGGACATGAGGAAGAACTTCTTTACCGTGCAGTGACCACACACGGGAACAGGTTGTGGAGTCTCCCATACTGGAGATATGCAAGAACTGTCTGGACACAATTCTGTGCAAAGTGCTCAAGGACAACCCTGCTTAAGCAGAGAGGTTGGGCCAAGTGATCCACTGTGGTCCCTTCCAACCTGACTGATTCTGTGATTTGGCACAAAACGTCCATCCCATCACCTGGAAGAGCCATGAGCATGTGGAACCAAGTAGCCAGCAGATAATGTCACTTGAACACCTGCCAGTAGCTGCTTGTCTCTGAAAACTCATGCATTTTCATTTTCAGAATTTGACAGATGAACCTAAAATTAAATATCAGAGCCTGAGGGAGTTTTAGTCATCCTTTGGAAAAGAGACTTACACAACCACGCAGTTCCGTTGACACTGGTCAACCTGTTATTCAGGATTTGTTCTACAGTTTCTGTCCTTATCTGTTCTTATCTCTTTCGCAGTTTCTGTCCTTTCACATCTAGACAATGTGAAAACTGCAAAAAGAAAACTGAATGGCTCATAAGAAACAAGATGGGAAATCCAAGATGAAAATGAGAAAAAATAGTAATTAGGTAAGTGGTATTTATAGGCCCTCATTGCAAAGAACACAGGAAAAAAAACCCCAACCACACAATCACCCAGATCCCAGTATCTTGGAATTAACATGAATAAGAAGCAAACCTTCTGCAAGGCCTCAAGCAAGAGACCACCCTGCTGTTTTCCTGACAAACTGGCCCAAACAAGTGTCCTCTGCCACTTCCCCAGCCCACCCACAGTGCCAGGTGAATTCCACTGAATTTGCTACCAGGTTTGCACCTTTCTACCCAACTATGCTCCAGAATTTCGATTTCCCTGAAAAATCCCATTGCTAGCTTTAATGACTGAAAAATCATGCGGGCTCAGGTTTTTGCCTTGGGCCTCAAAAGTGAGTCTTTCTGAATTTCTACACAACCCAAAATAATAGTGTGTGAACCTCAAATAATATATTTCATCCATGGGTATTATGTGATTTCCATGGAGGGTGGGGCATAATGCTGTCAAGGAATCTGTACTAGGGAGTGATGAAGTGATTGCCCAAGATAACCAGACAAGCAATTAGAAAAGCCAGAAATAGCACCCTCAGGTGCTATTCCCAAACCTCTGTTGACAACAGAGGCAGATGTGATCTTTATCTGATTTGTAAGGTGGCCCAACTAAGTATCCATGCTGCGTAACACCTGAGCACACACAAAGTATGGATATATACAGTTGCTACTAGGGTAGGGAAGCAACAGTATCTGTAGCCGAAATCCCAAATAAATTCAGGCTTGAGAAAGCTGAATTAATAGCTCCGAGGTTTGGGCTGCTTCATTCATTTCAGGCAGTATCGACTTGAGTGTTCCAGCTGATGCTGTATGTTTCACTCTTGTAGCGCAGAATGTTTTGGCCCCAGTCCTGCAAATACATTTGCCTGTGCTTAAGCTTCTGCTATTCCACACATCCCCACTCCAGTTTATGGCAGACACTTGGTGACTTGCCCGTGCTTTTTTTCTCTCTGTAGACAGGAAAAGGGATGCTGTAGGCTTGGCTGCTATCACTGTCATTAAATATTCTCTTTTCATCCTCTTTCTTCCTTTCTTTCCTTTCACCTTCCAGTTAAGGCATCCTCACCACTTCAAAGTGTTGAGCAACAATTGAGGAATGAAACTAGTAATGATAATAAATGCACGAATTTAGCTGGCTTGACTGTTTTAATGTATTAATATAAAGTGTTTCTCAAAACAGGAGTCCAGCAAGGCCTTGGCTCCATGCTTAGTTAAATAGAGGCAGCTGATGTCAAGGAGTAACTCGCAGACTTACACACTGTGTGCAGGGTGCACAGCCTAGCTGGGCAAGAACATGGATATTCCAACTGATCCAAACACTTAAAAAAATTGGATTCCTGAGGAAGCTGCTTTTAGCCAGCTGGCAGAAAAGAGCGACAGTGTCCTGGTAGCTGGCAGTCAGGAGTCAAACGGCGACTCTTGTGCTCTTGTCGCCAAGAAAGCTTCTGCGAGTGGAAGCAAAGACACCGCCGGCCCCGCCCGGGGAGCGCCCTGGAGCCCCACTCCCCAGCGCTTTGTCTCCCCCGGCTGCGAGGCACCAGCCGGGCCCTTGCGGAGGCAGCGAGGCGGGGGTGCAGCTTCGCCCCCCGCTACCGCCGAGGGGCCGGGAGGGCGCAGCGGGAAGGGGACGCCGGCGGGTCCCGCAGCGCGGGCGGCGGGTATCAGGCAGCGGCGGCTTGCCCCGGGGACCGGACTGCGAGCGACCGCGGGCACGGCACGGCACGGCACGGCACGGCACCCCGTCCCGTCCCGTCCCACGGGCGGCGCGGGGCGGCGGCGCTCGACTCCTCCCTCCCCCGCCCGGCGGCGGCTCGGAGCGGCCGGCGGCGGCGG
>VXAZ01010414.1:345792-558470 GCA_013399875.1 Gymnorhina tibicen | reverse complement strand
GAGCGCCGCGCCGGCCCGCCCCGATGCCGGGGTGCCCAGAGCTGGGGGGCACTCGGTGCCGCCCGCCTCCCGCCCCGGCCGGCGTTCCCCGGGCGCCGCGGGGCTCGCCTTCCCCGTGCTGCGGGCCCCGACACTCCTGCCCGCCCTTCTCCCGCACCCCGCAGCCGACCCCCGGCGCCGGGCGGGCTCCGCTGCTCGCCGGCCGGGCCGGTGTCCTGCGCCCGGAGCACGGATGCTGCCGGGCGTTTGACCACCCGCGCCCCGGTACCCTGCGCTCCTCAGAGCCCCGCAGCGCCTATTCATCATGTGCGCGTAATTATGCACTGCTCCAGGTAGCCTGGACAATGAGCCTTTTCTTTGGTTTCTCTGTGCCTGCACAAGACCTGCCCAACATTCCCAGTAGCCCCTATTCCTTGGCACTCTTTACATCCGTATGTGCAGGCAGTTCTGTTCCCACCTTTGCACCCATAAAAATGTGCCAGACTGTCACCTCAGATGCAGTGCTAGACAAGCATGGAACCTCTACCTGAACAGCACGTGTACAGACTTCAACGATCACCTCTTCTTTGTTTACAAGCATTGTAATTAACGTGTGATAGTACATTTATTGTCTTTCCATACTTTTCTGCCAAAACGTAGGAGCATTTTGTGATTTATTCCACTTTACTTTCTACTCTCTCATTAATTCTCAGTGAAGTTAAGGTCGTAGCTGTCTATTTCCTTAGTTTCAGTGAATGTTATAATTTCTGCTTCCCCCAGCCCATTGTCCAGGATATAGTTGTGTGTCTTCTTCACTCACATTTGAATCTAGGTTATAGACAATGAAATGATTGTTTAATCTTTAGGAAGAGTCCTAGTAATGTTTAGTAGACATGCCTAGTTATCCTCACTTTAGCAGTTCAGTAATGTGGGTAAAAAGATGAGAGCAGGTAGGATGACCTGTTTTGGCAGCATTCCCTGCATCTACTGCCCTAAAGAGATTGTGAAACTGGATCCATAAATACTGCAGTGTGCCTGGTAGGCACTTCAGAAGGAAAAATAGCAGCGTATCATTTTCTTTTCAAATACCTGTATGATATTATCCACAAAAAACAATGTGAAGTCTGTATCCTAGTGCCTGAGTTAATAAGTAATTAATGTCTCCTTGGTGATGACAGTAGAGACCTGTAATCAGGATCCCAAAGAGTAGTTAGGATTCATCCTGGTAAGTACTTATCGGTTGCTTAATCTAGAGGACTGCCTTATCTCTTATATTTCATACTTTCCCACCTGCTTTTGATGGGCTGAAGGATGTGATTTGCCTGGTATTTTTCATGCTGGTATTCCATTTGGGTCATTTTACAACCAACCACATTTCACAGCCTTGCTGCTGTGTTTTGAATCTGTTTTGGTCTCTTCTAAATGAGTTGCCTTAAAAGTGCAGAGTCAAATCAAGTCTTTTTCTCACAGCTGCTTTTCTCTTCCTTGGGGCCAAAATCGAAAGCTGCCGTGTTCAGGAAGTGGAATGCAGCAGTCTCAAACTTGTCTGAAAACTGAGCCTGAGGCTGGCAGGTCTTTCAGTGTCTTACTGTCAAGAAGGCATCTGGAGGTTCTATAATCTGGGTTTTTTTTTCCTTGTTATTTGTTTCTTTTGCTGTTAATTTAACCAGCAACTGCCATACAATAAACACAGTGTTAACCAGTTTACTGCATAATACTTAAAAATGGTACATAATGGTCTTATATCTGCCTTGCATGCAACATTTGCTAATTTTCAGCATGTTTTACACTCTTTAACACTAAATATCTGGTATAAGTAATCTTAGCCCAGTGTAGCACATTGGTTTCCGGATTCTGTGGAATGGTTAATGATAATACAGCCTGTTTACTCTCTATAATGCTGAGGTGATATGATGTAGCTTTCTCTTTCTGCTGATATGCCCTCTACACTAATGTAAATGATTAGCCATGGCTGTGGTAAGGGTGTCAGTGTGATACTGACACGTGTATGTATACACAACACAACAGTGGAGAAGAAGCCATGCAGATCCCTATATCACCTGTATTCTGAACTTAAAGAATGCCCCCAAAACCTCACATTTCCAGCTTTACAGAATCTCAGAATTGTTGAGGTCAGAAGGAATCTCAGGAAATTTTCTATTCAGCCACCTCTTCTCAGTGTAGGGTCAAGAAGAACAGGTTGCTTGGGGCCGTGTCCAGCTTGGTTTCAAATATCACCAAGGATGGAGTCTTCAGAACCTGTTTGAACCAGTGTTCAGCCAATATCATGGCAAACCCCCAGCTTTTTCTTATGTTCCATGCCATTTCCAGTGTTTCAATTTGTGCCTGCTACCTCTCATCTTTTCAGTGAGAAGATTCTGGCTTAATCTCTGAAGACACAAAAAGAGTCTTTCAAGCCAAGGAATAATCCAGCTTCATCTTTGCTTATTATGGCAAAATATTAAAGTTCAGTGTTTCGTTAGCGTTTCATATTACTTTCCTGAATCCCTTTCCAAGGCTTGTTCTTGTCCTGAGAGGCATTTCTCAGACAGGCGTGTTTACACAATTGTATTTTATTGTGGACTGCCTAGAAGTGCAGTGCAGAGATTGCTTTAAAAGACCACCTGTAAAAAATCTTGGCAACTTTTAGGAAAAACAGGTTTTGACTGTTGTGTGATTAGCTTTGGGTCCCATGAAAGCCTGCAGAATTATTTACATAGATGTTATCTTTTGGTTTTGTTAGCCAAGCTCTGAAAGAAATGAGAAATTTCCCTAGACCTAGACTTTGATAAGTATTTGTTTTAGCCTGTCATAATGTTGACTCAACAGAAATTTCATGCTTGATTCTTCCTCCCTGTTTTTTTGAAGGGTCTTAAAAGGTCATGGTGATTTATTGTGTTCACGCTTTAAATGAATTGTTGGCAGTCTAATATGTATCTGATCAAATTTAGCTGTAGAACCCAGTCCTTTAATCCTGCTAATGCTAGATGTTCTTTAAACCAAGGGAAAGTATGGAAGAAGCATTTTCTTTCCCATGCTCTTGAGAACAGCATTATAGGTGTGTCTAAAACAATGTGGACAATTCTTTGGGCAATACTGAAGAGAGTTCTTTGAGCTTCTTCACGAACAGTTTAATTTTTTTTTGTCATTTCATCTTTCTCAGATGAATCAAGCCAATCAAAGGTGAAGAATGGAAAAATTTGATAATGATCAGGTGTTCAGTTGCATAGCTGAAGTGCCTGAGATTTTTATAAAGCAGCTTTGCATTTCCAAAAGTCAGCATCTCTCCCAGCTTGTGGTCCTATTTTCTACAGCATTTATTTCTGCCTGATCATCATGTATACTGTCTCCACGTGTATTTTTTTAAAGTGCTCTGTGCATCAGTTGTATTACTTCTTACAGGTAAAACTGGCTTGCTCTCTGATTGCCAAGTGTCTCATTTTTCAGGAACACATCTTAAGTGAATGGCAGGATATGGCTGTGTTTCCTATTTATGTTTACAGAACTGTTTATGTTTGTTTATGCTTGCAGGACTGAGAGACAGAGAGAGGTGGGTAGTACACAGTAGTTGTTATGTGGTATAAAATGTATGAAAGAAAAGAAGAAATGATGAACAGTAGGTACTTAGGAAGCAATAAGGAAGAGAGAATTATTATTTTCATAGTTTGGGCATAGCTCATTATTTTGCCTGTAGGAACAAAGACAAGGTGCCCTTTCATTTCATTTGTAATATGCCAGATATGATAAATCTGAGGCTCCTTCCTGACTTCTCAAAGGATCTTTGTCTGTCTCTCTCTTTTTTTTTCTTTCAGTACTTCATCTTTTTCTGTAACCTCCAGATTATATGTCAAGAAACCAGAACCACTTATCTCGTCTTCCTACAGAGACTGGGAGAGAGATTTTTGAGATTTTGACTGCCTTTTCTTCATACGAATTACTCGAGCAGAGCTTGCTTCTTTAGCTCCCATATCTTTTGTAGACAACAACAACAACATAGGCATTTTTCTTGTCAATGATAAAGCTTCTCGGGATGTTCTTGTTGTTCCTTAGAACAACATGAGCAACAAGGTTTGCTGCATCTTGTAGGTACAAAAACCCCCCTGAAAATACAGCAATTATTAACAGCCTGTAACTTAGGATGAAAATATTGCATCAGATGACATTTAGAAAATTATTTTTGTTGGAACAGGTTTTTAGAAATGAATAGTTACATTTAGAAGGGTTGTAGTTATCTTCTCTCTGCATGCTCTGAAGGAACAATTACTCTTCACTGTATATTATGCTATACTATACTTTTCCAACCTAAACAATTTTATTATTCTATATTTTTCAGTTTATCTTCTTAAATTCTCATCTCCCAGCAGTTATCATTAAGTTCATGTTTTGTCATTCTAAGTCTTTCTGGTAGGAAACCCATAAATGGCTGTCATCCAAACTGCTTTGTACTATTTCAACTGTTAGCCATCCATGCTAGCCTCTTCTTCCATTTGGAACTTAACCAAATTATTTTTCCGTTCCCTCTTTTTTTTCTCTTTTAAGTACCATTTCTATTTGTTAATACTTTCTTATATTAAATGAAACCACAATCTTACCAAAGGATTTTTCTTAAAATATAAAATATTTTAAGAAAATATAAACCAAAACAAAATATGAAAACTTGAAAGGAGAGCAATCCATATGTTACAAAAGATATAGATAATTAACCCAAATATTTTTGGCCAGAGTTCCAGAGCAATGAATAATTTCCATGAGTCACTGGTCTAGCACTCTGGTGATGCGACTGGAGGACATATGGGAGAAACTGCAATGAGAGCCAGACTCTGCTTTGTTAAAGCTGTCAGAAAATTTTCTCAATGCATTTTCCTGGGACTGAAATGAAATCCTTCCATTTCTTCTTCTTGTTCTGTCTTTCTGCAGCACTTAACAGAGCACCATTTTGACCTGTGGTTAGAGCTGCTGTGGGATAGCAGCAAAAGTTGTTTTGTTATTCCTAATTAAGGTGTATGGAAACCAGAATTGAGGCCTAGGAGTTTTTTATGCACTGAAACTAAAGGGTTCAATGTAGCATAATCTGCTGCAGAGCGGCAAAAGATATTGCAGGAATCTTGGTTACTTAAATTCCTCAGCTGGTCTTGTGGCGAAAAATTGCTGTTTCTTGCAAAACTTGGCTTCTTTCTAGATCAAGCCATAAATTCCATTGTCATTTTAAAAACATTTGTTTCTTGGTCAGAGCTCCCTTGGATAAAGCAAATGGTAGAGGGAAAATCGTCATGTTGCTTCTGAGTCATTTCTTCACTCAAAAAACCCAAATCAAGTAGTTCTGTGAGCAGCAGGAATTTTGAATTTGACTTGCTGTGGCCATATAGGAGTTATCCCAGCTAATGTTTGAAGATGCCTACCAGCAAAGGCACAAACTTGGATCTCTTACATGGCTATTAGTTGCTAAAAGCTTTGACATCTCCACTCACTGTAAAGTCTGTCTAAAATTGCTCTAGAAATACTGGAGGACTTGCAAGCATTGAAACAGAGGGAAGTGAAGTATAGGAATAATAAAAAATTATGATCATAGGATCATCCTCCTATGATCATAGGAGGCTGAGTTTCCTAGGAAATTAAAAGTCCTCCAGCTCTAGAATATTTTTGCTTCCTGCAGTCTGTAAAATGTTTTCACAGCTTTGCATAGATACAAGGTGATGTGGAATTGTGTTATCCTACGTCATGCTCCTTGACCTTTGTTTCTCTGTTTATGCCAATCATTTACTTGTATTTATGGAGTTATTAAGAAATACCAAAGTTAGCAAAGCTTTGAGTCAAATTACAACTGTTCTTTTAGTAAATTACCACAATTATTATTACAACATGAAGGTTAAAGTAAAGGAAGGTAAAGTGGCTTCTGATGGAGGGAATGTGAAATGACTTGAGACTGTTAGTATATCATTGTTTAATTTCCTAACATGATGGAAATGTCAAAGTAGAAAACAACTTCACCTTAAATCACAGTAAACAGAAAAGAGAAAAGATTGTGGTTTGAAAAACTGAACCAATATTTCGTGTATTCTGTAGAGTTAAAATATTTTAAAAGTGAAGTATATACTTTCTACTTTTTTGCAGATTCAGTCTTGCTTACGGAATTGTTGAAGATCTGAGAGCAATGAAAAAACACTTTTCCTTGCAAAAAAGGAACATTTTGGTCCACGTGTAAGTGTGGCAGTTGATGACTCACCTACAAGATTTCTTGGCTGACATCTGAAGAACGAAGTGCTTTTCAACCTGTACTTCTGTAGCACTATGACTAACTGCAAAGGCAGATCTACCATCTCCAAAACAAATAGCAAAGTCCATGACAGAGAAGGCTTTGTAAACTGGACCATAAATCTTAATACAATTCAGTCTGATAAATTTTTGAGACTGCTTTTAAGTATGGTTCCTGTTGTTTACCAAATAAACCAAGAGGAAAGACACAAAAAGGTGAATGGTGTCTGGCAAGATGGATTGCAACCAGCAGTACACAATTTTAATGTCAGGTCTGAACAGCATGCAGAGTACCATCACTTCTCAGAACCAAGCTTTCATGGTAGCAATGGACATAGCCCATCTAGCTGTAGCCCTAAATATGATGATTTTACCAGTTATAATTACTGTGATGGAATGGATACTTCAGAAACAGATGCCATGTTGCAGGATGACACTCTCTCTAGTGACAGTAATGAAGATATCATCATGGAAGAAAGTAGAAAACAACCCAAAGAATCCAGTAGTATTATGGCATTGCAGATACTCGTACCTTTTTTGCTAGCAGGATTTGGAACTGTTTCTGCTGGCATGGTTTTGGATATTGTACAGGTTGGTATTTGCTTTTGGAAGATTCTTTTTTAACAGGTAGTCTGTGAGGTCTGTAGTTCTAACGTGTGACATTGTAGGTGTCCGCAATACTGAGATGTAATTAGGTCTGTGTGTGGTTCTGCTTCGGTGAACTTCTTATTTAAGAAGTTTGAAATAACCACAATATTTAAACAGAAATACAATCTGTGTGGATTTTTCCCCCTTTTGTTTGGTTTTGCTTCATTCAGCTTTAGGGATTTCTTTAGCTACACTTAAAGAGTTTATAATGTTAATTAAAATAGGAAGCAAGAGGTGACAGTCTTCGTCACTTAAAATCTTGAGAGAGTAAAGGAAGCTTGGACTTCAATCAGTTGCAATGAAAAGACACTTCATTACCTCAAGAAAAAGGAAAATAAAATTCGACATACAAAATTTACTGCTTCCTTGGGCTGTTTTACACCAGTCTGGTGCTTTGTTCATGTACATTTTACCAGCTTCTTCTTTGTCAAGATGCTTTAACTGAATCCTTTTATTTTCATTAAAATAGTAATTTAAATGATTGTAAATCCCTGAATAAAAAGACAATTTACAGTTTTGTTAGTTTAGTTAAAGTTGGTAAATGATTACAAATGAAATACGTGGGGTGACAAGACATACAAAGTAGCACAGCTGAGAACTTGGTGCACAAAAATTAAAATAATTTTCTTTTAAATAATCTGGGTTTTGGAAAACTGTGCTCTTGTAAATTTCACACTTAGAGGTAAAAGAATAAAGACAAGCTTGTTTTATTTACAGGCTCTGTTCACATGACAATTAATTCCTCACTGGTTTTATGTGAGGTTTCTACACAGCTGGAAAGGAAAAGATGAAAATATTATTGAAAATTAAGAGCAGAATTCAAGAGCAGTCATAGTATCTGGGACTATTTTAAAGTCATGAAAAACAAATACTTCAAATTAATGACATCTTTTTTTAACTACGTTTGTTTTAAGGCCAAGTTTAGTATCTCTTGCTTATAGTCTTCTCACCTTTGAAATCATAATATGCAGTCATAAATCTGTTTTATCTAAATAGGTAACAGTTCTGACTTCAGACTTTTAGGTATAATATAAAAAGATTACATTTTTTTAGCGGGTTAAGTTATGATTTACAGAATTTTTTGAATACTTTGTGGATGGTCTAAAGAGAATTTTTCAATTAAATGTTTCCCACTGTATCCTTTGTATAGCACTGGGATGTGTTCAAGAATGTTACTGAAGTCTTTATCTTGGTTCCTGCACTTCTTGGTCTCAAAGGAAATTTGGAAATGACCTTGGCATCCAGGCTGTCAACTGCTGTAAGTAACTTTTTCTTCTTCACTCTTCAGATACATGTTTAAAATATTTCAAAAAGGAAACAAATCTTTGGGACACAAGTGTTTTATGTTTGTGAATTCATCTGGCTGTTAGGGGGCAGTTTAAATCCCTTACTAAGTTGGCAAAGTTAAAAAGGTGACCCTTGTCTCCACATATCAAAACTTCACTCCTTAAGTCTCTTCTGAGTCATTCAGAACAGATAAAGCAGATTTTTGAGATTTACATCTGTATTTTGTAAGGCTGAGAGATCTCTTTGACCTTGAGAGATTTCAAAAGGCTAATAAAATGTTTATGTTTTACACACATTTTTCTAAAGACTATTTGTGTGGCACCAAAATAAAGCATTGGTAAGATTGCTATTCCAGACCTCTGTTGATCAAACTGCAAAAACAATTTTTTTTAGCTTTCTGGCTAAATAAATTTATTTATTTTTGTTGTGGTGAGATTGTTTTGGGGTTTTTTGTGTGCTTATTTTTTGTGTGTGTCAATGCTGTAATGCAGCATAACTAGGTTTTTTCTGTGTGTTCTTTCTCGTGTATTTGTTATAGCTGTTTTTTACATTTCAGGGGATATTCTATCTCTTCATTTTTCTAGTCTAAGTAAGCCAGATTGCCTTCCTGTATATCTTTTATGTGTGTGAATAACTAGTGATTAGATCAGTCTAATAATGTGGCTAGACTATTTCTGATAGCTGCACTGGATATCTCTGTAAGACACTGCCTAATGCAGTGCTTCTGTTCTCCAGCAAGGCCCCCACTCTCTGCCTCTTCTTACTTGAATGAATTTTTCCAGTACATGTCTGGTCAAAGGTATATATAACTCCAGATGAGATTTTACTATTCCTTTGTAGAATATTGCTCTTGAAACTTTCTAGGGTTTTATGTACTTTCTTGCCTAGAAGGGTCAGATTTAGACCTCTCAGTCACTTTGTGATCAATGACTGTGTCCTACTATTTCTGCTTTTGTTCATGTCCAGCTCTCACTTCCATCTTCTGGCAGAAATGTTATTAGTCCGTAAGTGCATGACCTTGCACTTCTACTGTTGAATTTTATCTGGTTCTGCTGCTGCAGCCCTCAAGGACATTCAGTTTTTGTATGGTATCACAATGCTTTGTATTGACGAGGTCTCCCAGTGTTCTGTCATTAATAAATGTCATTGCCACATTATATTGAGTTGTTGCCTGAATGCACACTGTGAGGGACACAGCCTTGGCAGTCCTGTGAAGGTTTGCTTGTGTCATGCCCATTACAGAAATTGATTACTTTCATATATAAGAATGGACATGTTCTATTGTATCTTCATCAATGTCATCCTTAGCTATTCAATCTTGTTTTCTGTTTGATTTTACTGCTCTCACTTTTCTGAGTATTCTTACTGTTTCTTAACAGCATTTTGTGTTTAAATCTTACTGTCCTTACTGTCAGGCATGAATGCTTTTGTCTTTTACTTTACCTTTTGGTTTTTGTTGACCTGTTGCTTAATTTGTATCTGACTGGTACAGTTTGAGGCCTGAAGATTAAAAATGCTTAGTGAAAAATGCACCAAGTCTAGGATCTACCAGTGCCTTACTGAAGGCTTAAAATAAAGAATGTCAGAATACACTTCACCACTTCTGCATCAGTTAATGTGATCTTTAATTCTTTGTCTCAACTGAGCTTATGACGTTTGCCAGATCACAAATCCAGAACTCATCTGGGTTCAGTCAGTGGCTGAATTCCCCACCCTCACCAGTGCCATCACATTTGTAAACATCACAGCTCTCAGAGGACGTTTGGAAAAGGGTTGCACAGACCCTTTTTGTGCACTGTGACTCCTGACCTTGGTTCTTACTATACATCAGCTGTTCCCAAAACAGGGGCTGATCCCCCTCTCACACACAGAGATGAAGGACACTGGAGTTTCCACAACACAGGCATAAAACAAAACAAAAGCTGGCATAATGAGTTTCAGGCCACTCTCTCCAGCCCAAAATGGCACTCTTAAGATTATCCTAGTAACTGTGATAACATGATCTGTACATTAAGGATGCACTAAATGTATTCCTCAACATGTAGGTATCTTGAATGTGGTTTTTCAGGGGCAGTTTGGCCATTTGAACCCCAAGCTCTACCAAGACTCAAACAATTCAATGCCAAGAAGGCTTAGTTTGAGGAGTGTTACCAGTGCCTCTTACCAGTGTCATTAAGCCTCACCAAGATATAGTTCAGCTGATGCTTCAGATGTTTTTATCCAAGCATGCCATGAAAGCTTCCTGTCATCCCAGTACCAGAAACTGTCATACGTCTGCCTTGGCTAAATTTGGCTGCCCACCAGACACTTGCCTTTAAGTAAATGCAAGACTGTGCCCCTGTGACAAGCTTTACCTTTTGAGGAGGAAATTTCTAACATGAGTTCAGCATTGCAGTTAATTCATGCCCTGCTTGCTCACTTAGCTTATAATTGCATCTGAATTTGCAGACACATCTGTGCTCTTGGGACTGTAAACGAATTAGCTTTACTTTATTGTTAATTATGTGGTCAGTCAAAAAGTAGTGTCTTCTTAGCAAGTTTCTTACCCATAGTACACCTGGTTTCAAGTGTTGTCTGGTCACTTTCATTCATCTTGCTGCCCAAATTTCTCCTTTAGCTGCTTCTTACTGATCACTCACAATTTCCCATCCACTTTAGAATCAGTTATTTCACTAAATGTGTCTCAAGACTGTGTTTTTCATCTACCTCAGAGCATACTTCACTTTGGTGTTAGTGTAAACTCTCCATACCCTGGCAATCTTACAGCCTACTGTTTTTAAAACATTAATTTTTATCCCACCAGAAGTTACTTCATATGTGGAATACAGACAACAAAGAGCAAAAAGGTGCTTCTGGAGTTTTATCTCTGTAAGCCCTTCTCCCTCTGCCCACTGCTGTGCTGGCATAACGTTGTGAGGTGCACTTAGGTCAACTGCCCATTCAAGTACAATATTTATATTGTGGTTTGTCCTTCAGCCCTTCGGCTTTGTTCAGTTCTCTGGGTCATTCTCATTGTCTCAATTCACACTGTCCTTCAGCCCTTCGGCTTTGTTCAGTTCTCTGGGTCATTCTCATTGTCTCAATTCACACTGCTGTCTTTTCTCTCTATTCCTTTTTCATTTCTAAAGAGCAACAACAAAAAAAAAACCCCAAAAATGACCCACCACCAACACCAAAACACCACTTATTCAATCCTGTAAAGTTGTGCAGACTCTTGTTCTGACTGTGTGTTATCTGGGTTAGGCATTAGCAGAGTGATTTTACAAACGTTTGGTCCATTTACAAATAGGTCCATCTATTTCACAGTATCACAACAAACTTGATCTCAGTTTATGGAAATCTGCAGCTGCAAGGAGTGGTCCTGCTCTTTCTCCCTTCCAAACCCTGAGAGCACTTTTGCACGGTTATATGGTTGGATGTGATGGATCAGATCATTTTATAGCAGATAACCCCTTTTTGCTCCCCAGAAAAAGTGTTTTCCATCAAACCAGCAGATTTATTTTGCCATGAACTCACTCATGGAGCTGGTGGATCTGGTTCAAGAAAGAAAATGTGAACGTGTAGGTTATAGCAGGGGAAGGAAGAGCTGTGGCATTTGGCAGTAGCTCACCTTTAGGCCGGATTAAGCATTTTGCAAGATTACTTTTTTTAATGGCAATATTGTTAAATAATACTGTCAATTTTTTTGGATACTTTTCCAAAACTTTTTCAAAGGAGAGGGAAAGTGAAACTCTCCATAGCCTGCCATTTTGTTCATTTAGCATATATATACCTAAGAAGGATGCAAAGGAGATTCTTATCAGCAGATAAGAACCAACTGCTTTTCCATTTAAACTTAATGGATGTATTTGCAGAGCTTTGACTGTAGTTTGAACACTATAAAATATTTAACGTGTGATTGAGATAAAATGTCTATTATATTTCTGTTTTTAAACTAGCATTTTTTTTAATACTTTGTTCCTTGCAAGTCACTACTATCACAAAATGAAACAAAATGGAAAAGAAATTGAATTGAAATCTACTGAAAAGAAATTATCAAAAGGTGAAAAACATATGCATGAAGTCTTTCTGTTTTTCGAGAAGTATGTTATCTTATAAATTAGTATTGTATGGGAAAAGCCACTAAAATTTATGCTCAACATGTAAAAAATTGTTCTGTTATCTCAAAAAGAAAGTTATTTTAGATACAGTCATACTGCAGTGGCTTGTATTGTTCATCAGATCTTGTCCTCTAACTCAAAACAAAAGGCAAGGCAAAAGTAGGAAATACATTATAAAAGGGTATGTATGTACTTCTAAATTTCTTAGAATAACTTACTTGCTATTTTTCAGCCACTACCTTAATACTGGACTTACGTCCTTTATACCATCAGAAGTCTCTAGCTGTATTGTATAAATGAAAAGTTAAACAGTATTAGATTTTAGCATTGTTTATTTTCAGAATTTAAGCACCATAGAAACAAGCTTGGTCTAGAGGGATCTTCCAGCCACTGATCTAATCAGTGGTGGTGCTTGGATAGTCCAGGAATGTAAGGTGGCTGGTATATCTTGCAGAGCAAGCTAATGTTAAACAAGTTACTATGTAAAACTGCATCAAGTTTAGCTGCTTTTGGAAAGATACTCTACGTATGATTTAAAATCAAAAGCAACGTTTGACTTTTAAAATATATAGCTTGTTTTTAATAAAAATGTTTTATTTTATTAGCGGAATTATTTGTGGGTATTTTCAAATAATGCCATTTTAAATCCAAACGTCTGAATTTCTTTTCTAATTTTGATAGGTAAATATTGGAAAAATGGATTCTCCCATTGAGAAGTGGAACCTAATAATTGGTAATTTGGCCTTAAAACAGGTAAATATAATGGGTTTATTGGATTAATTCTTGAAATTGAGTGAAGTTATTGAAAAAGTTAAGTCACAAACATTGGTAAGAATGGAGATGAACAGTGTTAATGGGAAACTAGCTCTACTGCACTGGCTCTTCTCTAAAACAATATGAGCTTATATTTATTAGAAGAAGAGGTAAAGTAGTATTTGCGACTGTTCCAAGGGTATATTTCCTTTATCATTTTTTCTGAGAAAGGATCTGAGGAGGATTAGAGAAAAAATTCAGATTTGGCCAAACCTTTTAAATTTGACCTTTCAAATGTTTCTAGTATTGTATGTTCATTGGATTCAACGTTTGAAGGAAGTGTGTAAAGAGCTTTTGGATAAAAAGCAGTATTTTAAATAGCTGGGTCATATGAGGAAAGGAGTGCATGTTCTACAAAGCAACTGTTTCTTAAGATTGAGAGCTATTTCTTGTTCATAAGTTATAATGTAACATGTTCAAAAAACAGGTGAAATATTTATGTTGTGACTTCACTACTTTAAGTGGTTTAGAAGCTTCTTTAGGCATTGGCGTCTTGTAAACCCTGAGCTCCTCTCCCTGATTCTACTTTTGCTGTTCTGGAGTCTGTAAAATGGTGGTAAAGCATTTTCTGGTGGCCTAAGATTTTTCTTCTTAATCATCCAGGTTTGTCATCCTCTGTACAAAATGGATGAGGATGCTCCTGTTATGCCTGACATGTAAATGTAGACAGGAGGAAAAGCTAACAGAAAATGATTCAGTAGTCCTTCTAAGTCTGTCAATTATTTTAGGAACTGTTCACTTTCTTTTCCAGGTTCAGGCAACAGTAGTTGGTTTTCTGGCAGCAGTGGCAGCAGTTATATTGGGCTGGATTCCAGAGGGCAAATACCGCTTTGATCACTCAGTCCTTTTGTGTTCTAGCAGTGTAGCAACTGCCTTCATAGCTTCTCTTTTACAAGGTAAAGGGGGTATATGTGTTACTTTCTGCAGTTACATATTTTTATGTGGATGCTGAATGTGTATTATGTTGCTATTCCTTTAAAATTTAAATCCAGTCAGGTATAATACATCTGAAAACCTGATGTAGGATAAGGTGCCCTTTTGCAATTTCCATATAGGTGGGCATATTGCATTCTTCTCCTGTCACAGTCTTTGGAAAGTTTTGATTTGCACGACCTCCTGAGCATATCTAAACAAAAAAGTATGGTTTTTAGATTTCACCTAATATGATGGAGAACTTTTCCCCCTGCTTTCTATATTCATTAATGTACAAAATATATTCTTAATACTAAGCAGGTAAAACTTATTTATAATTAAACTCGAGTGATCCCGGATGTTAGCTTAGCTGAATTCAAAGTTTCAGGTTGCCCATGCTGCTTGTGTGTTAGTTTGTGCTCTGCTTTGTGTCTGAAGTGAACAATTTGGCTCATTATTTGAAGGGTTTGGACCAAGTTCAAGTCCAGCTCTACAAACAGTGCCAGTGTCTGTCTGGAGCAATATGGCATGATAAATTTAATATTCTCTTCCTAATTGTCAGGAAACATTTAACCATAAAAGATTGCACTTAATGGATGTGAAGGGGAGGAGGAAAGTATCTGTACTTGTCACATGTTCTTAATGAAAATACATAGTCAGTAAGTAAGTCAAGTAAAATGGGTAACTTCCTTGTTTTACTGCTTTGATGTGCTCACTTCTGTGAAAATTACAAAATTGTTAAAGTTTTGCCTGGAATTAGGAGCACACACGTTTTTTAGTGAGTAGAAAGCCACTGAGTTTGATCATGTGCAAAATTAAGGACAGGAAGAGAACTGGGGAACATGAGTGCATTTTTTTACACCTCTCATGTATGATTTGGACATGAAGAGAAACTTTTGGGTTTTTGTCCTGTTGATGGGCCAGTACAGGAAATTACTTTCTAAACTTCATCCTCCTACATATGAACTAAATGCTTGTGAAATATTGTGATCCTATAGCATTATAGCAGTTCTTTCTTTTGAGAATTCCCTGGTGTATAACTCCTTAGGCAGTTTCTCTGAAAGTGAGCTCCTAATGTAGCCTGCCATACATAATATAACATGAAGGATAGCATATCCAGTTGAAGCTCTTATATATAAAATATGATGAGAGGGAAGTTACTCAGGTTGTGCCAAAGACTGTTAGTAACAATGTGAATTTTATTTTTAATAGCCACTTGGCATTTTGCAGTGAGATTACTCTTCAAAAGTTAGTGTTGCTGTTTATAGGAAAAAATAGAAATTAACACTTTTAATTAATTCTTTTAAAGTATGTAGCAAGTAATATTTTTTGAATGTTGTCTTGGGTTTAATTTATTATGTAACTTCTTGGTGTTTGGTGCTAACTCCATGATAGTTTTACACAATATCAGATGTCAAAGTATTTAATCTTACATTGTTTTCAGCCTAGGTTGATTTAAATTTCGGTCAGCAGAAGTTACCAGGGTTGGAAAAGAATACACTTCATATTTTTTTATTCAGGAAATAGCTGCTTTACAATTTCAATAGTGCTAATTCTAGTCATAAACGAAGCAGTTTATTGTACAGATGGATCTTGATTTTTCTGTGTGTGTTCTTACTGTGTTTTGTTTAAATGTATGTGTCCATTTTTTAAAATGGCTAAAATTTAAAACCACAGTCATTAATCAGGTGGGGAGACGCATCACCCTGGTAAAAAAGCACTGACTTCTTATTTATTAAGTTTGAAATTGTCATAATCTTGGAATTCTCAGTGGAATTACAACAGTGGATACAGTTAATGTACTGTGTTCTTTGTTGAATTTAGGAGTAATAATGGTTGGAGTTATTGTTGGATCTAAGAAGACTGGTATTAATCCTGACAACGTTGCCACTCCTATAGCAGCAAGTTTTGGAGATCTCATCACCCTTGCTATACTAGCATGGATAAGTCAGGGTCTGTATACTTGCCTTGGTAAGTGTGCTTTTAAATGTGTATGACTCCGCAGGAACCTCTTTTAGGTTAGGAGGGTGGGGAGAAGGTTGGGAGGGAGACATTCAGCAAACCTTTTAGTTCAACTGACTTTTTTGTCAACATTTATACCATTTAATGGTAAATCTTAAGAGTGCAACATTATGCCATGATTTTTTTTCCCTTTCATTTTTATAAATCATGGAAGTCACTAACCTGAACTTTGGCACAGTCTAGGAATATCTGAAAGATTTTGACAATATCACAGTCAATATCTACACGTGAATAACAAACCGTAGTAATGAAGAAACAAAGAACGTGAAAACATTTTCTCACAGCGGGAAGAGAATGTTAAGAACCTTATTCAAAATTAAATCATTGCTGCAGCTAACTCATTCCATAGAAACTATTAAAAGTTTATTGTGTTTTAAAAGACATAATTGTAGACAATTATAGTCTAGTATACCACAGATAATAAATTGTGTTGTCCATAACTTACCAGAGATGCTGATATCACCACATATAGTCTTTACAGCTGTGCTCATTGTCCAAACCTTTTCATATGTAAGTATTACAACATTAACCCGGAAAAGTATCTGATAGGACTCAAGCTACCATGGTGTGACTTGCAGTTGTTTTTTCAGTATTTGATCTTTCATATTTAGAAAGTGTTAACAGGATGTCAGCTTAAATGTATCAGTGTGCAAAGAAGTATTTTTTTGTGTTTTCTGTATTTTTGCTAAAACTTAAATAGGATTGTTTATTTCATAACTATATTTAAATCTTTCATATTTTATTCTAATACCTGTATTTCTCAAGTGCTTTCTTTAAATGTTTCTTTTAGGGAAGTTTGTAAATTTACAATGAAAATTGTTGAAGATCTTTTTTAGCACCTCTTCTTTTCTTCTGATGAGAAAAACAGAAGAAGCTCTATTTTCATGAAATTTCGTGTCCCTTGCTAATGCTACGGCTGGGATAATAACTAGAGCTTATTTCATTAGAGTCTGTTTATCTAAATTTATTGCTATGCCCCAAAATCTTAATAGCCTGGAACATTGGGTTATTCTGCAGAAAACAGACTTCAGGCTCCAACAATTGATATGTTTGATTGAAATTCAGTTCAACATTAGGGTTTATACTTGTCAATGATGAGCCAGGGAAGTTGGGCAGAAGGTGAGAGTTAGTTAGGATTATTGGCATGCACTAGCAGCCTGGGTAGGTGTGGAAGAGGTTGTCAGCATCTAATCTCAGTTAACACTCTATATAAGTGGAACCCACATGACTGAAAGACAGGAAGTTTTTAATACTGAGTCTTACCATTTTTGAACAGTTTCCTTTACTTCTTTCCTTTTTAAAATTTTTTAATTAAGTTGTGACCGCAGGTGAAACTCAGTTGCATGTGTTGGTGTTTTAATATTAGCGACATTTGTAATTTGTGAATAAACAACATATATTATTTTGTACTGTGTCTAGTACTGCTTCCTATGCTTTATATAAATTACAGATTATATGTTTCTCTTTTTCTAAAGAAGTAATTACTACTAATATTTCAATTTCTCCTGTAACATGCTGTTCTTTTTAATCTATCAATCTAAACAGAAAACACTCAACCCCCCAAAAAAGATGGGTAAAGAAACTTGGACTTTTTTATTCCTTTCACACATTTCCAGAAATTTACATTTCTAGATACAAGTGTTCTACTGTGTCTCAGAGGAATAAAAAAAGTGGGTACAGTTTGAACTGATCCTTTGCTGCTTTTATAGCTGTCATGACCACTCACATTTTGCTCTGCCACTGCAGTTGGAAAGCAGATCCCTCATGTGTAGGGGTAAGGATCAGTGTGCTTCTAAGAGTTACTCCAAATTTTCTGTCTATAATGTCTTCCAGAAACACTTCTCTTTTGGGGAAGCATGTAATTATCTAGTTACCACTAAAACAACTGCTTCTGTTCTTTGTGGTTTTTTCAATGTCTTTGTATTTATTTCTTTTTGGAAACAAGAGGGTCTTTCTAAATAAAGAACATGCCACGAAGCCCTTGGAAATAGGTGGTTTCCAAGATGCATGTATGTGAACTATGAAATAGTAACAAGGAATAAAAGTATGGAGTACCTTCAGCTCAGGAGAGGTATATCAAGTTGTGAATGGCAGGGAAGAGGCATAGAGAAAATGATTAGGCAACAGGTTAAAGGAAGTTAAAGAATTTTTTTTACACAATACGTGAGTGGGGTGTGAAACTTACTGCTGTGATGTATTAAGAGGACCAAAGTGATTTTAGAAAACTTTGGATAAACTAGTCAGAAGAACCCATTGAGGAGCATTGAACAGACAGATGCAGAGACTTGACAGATGAAATCCCTGATGCAAACCACAGCAGAAGCTGGCAGGGCATGCTGAAAGAAGCATCACTCTAAACCTGTCATTTTTCTTTTCTTCTCTGCATAAGCCTGAACTGCTGGCTGTAGTGTGACAAAGGATACTGGACTAGATGAGAACTGTGCCTCATCCAGCACAGATATTCTTAAGAATGTTCTTTCTCCTTTCTGTTGTTTCCCTGCTTTCTCAATGCTAAAATAAGAAGCCCAGTGGGAATGTTAAAAAGAAACCTGCCGTTTATAGGGTAGTAATGAAACTGTAGGATTCACTTCTGAACTGTGTTCAGAATTAAGTTTTCCCCTGTGATTTATTAGCCTAACTAATGAAATGGTCTGAAACAAAATAAGTTTCTGGCTGCTCTCTGCATGGGATGAATTGTTTTCAGACAAGACTGGAAGGATGGAAATTATTTTTGTACAAGCTTTATGTTTGTCTGTAACAGAGGTGTGCAGCCTTTGGTTTTATACAATACTTTATGGCATACCCTGAAGAGACAGGGGAAAGGACTGTAGCATTTTTACCTATGCCAGGACCAAATGAAACACCTTGTTTGGCCACCATCATGTATATAATTTCTTAAAGGTTCATTAGAGTGCTTTAAAATAGTGACAAAGTTATCAAACACGGGGATTAAAACAGTAAAAGGTTAACAGTTCTTAACAACTCCCAAAAAGGAGCTGTGTCGGTGAATCTTTGTTAAATTGCTGGGGGAAAGCACTAGAGGGCTCCCCAGGACCGTCGCTGGGACCTGGCACCATTCTTCCAAAAGAACACGAGAAATGCTCTGGAAAGGGAACACCCAGTAAATTAAATGTGGAGGTCTGTGTTGTCATTTATCAGTAATGATTTGAAAACTTCTTTAAAGCTTTCCATTTCTTCTCACTGCATGTGCATTTAGCTCCCGGATATGTTAAATCTGGGTTGAGAAGACAAATTGTGTGATTCACATTATTGTTTTCAGGTTCCTACCAGTTTTTTGAAGTAGTATATTTCCAGTTTACCTCTAATTCCTACTAGAGGCTGCATTATTAGAACAAGATTCCTTTTCCCGTGTAAGCTACCTGCTATAAATCTATCAAAAATGGAGTGAAATAAGCCCTAAAAGAGAAGCCATTCCTCTTCCCATTCTCCAGCTATTGTAGAATGCATTTGCTTCTTCTTTGAATTAAATATGAAGAGGAAGACGTCTACCCTTCCTTTAAAGATGCATCTCAAGGTTAATCTTTTTAGATTGTTATAGTAAGATGTTCTACAAGTCGAGTCTCCCATAGATTTAAAAAAAAAAAGTCCCTCACTATTCCCAAGAGCTAGACTGGAGCTGAGTATTCTTACTGATCCACCTCTTAGGTCACAGAAAGAGGTGAAAGGAGGAAAAAAAGGCCCCACAAAGGAAGAGGGAAATAATATACTGTAGAATAATTAGATAAGGAAAGGAAAAAATTACTTCTCTTTTGGGCTTTGTCTTCTTCTCGTTCTAATAGCTTTCTACTTTCAGTTTGCCCAGGGAAACATAACTTACTATGTTTTCTGCTGGCTCTGCTGCAGAGGTTGTTACTCAGTGCAGAAGGGCAGTAACTTCTAAAAACTCTATAGCAATTCTGTCAGGAGATCCACTAAGGTAACATCAAAGTAGTAATTGCTTGGATTTGCAGCCATTGTAATAAGCCATGATGCATAGGTGAGAACACTTTTTATGTACCAACTACTCCTCTTTGGTAAAGTGTTTGTGTGATCTATATTAACTATTTCAACCTGTTAATTTAAAATATATTTTGCTGTAAGTCTTGTCTAAATTTTGAAGGTTTTGACAAAATGTGTTTTAACATTAGGTGCATGACCACACTTCTTGTAAAACAAATATTTTAAAGTGGAATATTTGCACAGTTTATACATATATATTTGCCCTTAGGATAAATTTTCCATTATTTACCTCACTGTTGAATTAGGAAGTCTTGGATCACTGTAGTAGCTTCTGTGAGGATGGGATTATAAAACCAAGTAATCAGAAAAAAAAAAGAGTTCTTTCTGTGGAAGCAGCTGTTTGCTTTACAATCTCAGCCTTATAATGGTACTCACAAGTGTTTGCAGTTGTAGTCCTATGAAATAGGATGAAATTCTCATGGATAGGTGCAAGCAGCAGAATTGCCTGTTAATTTTCAGACTGGCTGTGAAACAACTGAGCTACTGATATAAATATCTCAGTGTTGCACATTGTGCTTGCATCATTTTAGATATGCTATTTCTGGAAAGATTACCATATTACCTGCTTTGGGAAGAAGGGAGTGTACATATGCTAAGAATCTGGGTACAAACAAAATGCATTTTCATTATATTCAGTTTCTTCTAAAAATTTTTCTTCAGTTACAAAATAATGTTTTATATTCTACATTCTTACTGCATTTTTATCGTAAAGCATTTTACAAAAGTCCTCTTCAAAATTCCTTCTTTGTACAGATGTTCTGTCCTTGAGAAGATGAGAGACAGTGATCCCAGATGGCAGATATTAACCATATTGTTCAGGGCAGTAGTTGAAACTTCAGGTGTAATAGTAATGAAGACTATGAAATTTCTCAATTTTAAGGCATAGATCATCATTTATTTTAGAATTCTAAATTAGGAAAAAACATACAGGAATATCTGGAAAGTAAAAGAGGTTTGTTTTCATTTTCTTTATTGTTGTTTTAGAGACATATTACTATATATCTCCTTTGGTTGGTGCCTTTTTTTTGGCTCTGACTCCGATGGGGATTGTCATAGCTGCCAAACACCCAGCTACCAGAACTGTCCTCCATTCAGGATGGGAGCCTGTTATAACTGCCATGATTATAAGCAGGTAGGTCTGTTTGTCTTGCTGCATGGAAGTGTCTTCATAGCCATCCCGTATCTCTGTATTTCTTACTTGATGGTACTTAAGAGAGATAATTAAGGAGCCTCTAGAATTTAGGCTTTAGAATTTTAGCACTGATCGAAGAGATTTATTTAATCCAATGAAAGTTATGAATCTTAAAAGTAGAGTGATTGGCTGATATTCTGTGGTCTTTGTTATACAAGAAGTCAGTTTTAATAACAGTGATGTTAGTCTGTAGCTCAGAATGAGGCAATGGCTCAGGGGAAAGATGAGATGAAAATTGTGGCTCGAAGATGATTTAAGTCAGATTGCTATAAAAATTTTTAAATGCTATTTAATGGTCCTGCTTGCCTCATTCTAAGTATTGTACTTTGTTTTTCAGTATTGGTGGCCTTATTCTGGACACAACTGTATCTGATCCTAACTTGGTTGGAATTGTTGTTTATACCCCAGTAATTAATGGTAAGACTGACAGGATTAATTGCTACTCTGTATCAATTGATATACCTTGTTTTGAGAATTTTCTATTACAGTGAATTTCTCTTGTGCTAATTAGTACCTGGTACATTAATTTCAAGTTTTGATTTTGATGTCAACAGCTGTTTATTTGAACACCTAAGAAGTGCTTCCTGTTCTTACTACAACCCTTAAAACATGATAGAGAATGTGAGAAGTAGAAAACTCAAGGATGCATTAAGAAACTGAAAGTGTAAATATTGAAGGAGTATATTCAAATATTAAATTATCAAATATTATATTGAAGCAGTTATGGCTGGGGAAAATGTAGTTAAAATTTTATCTCAAAGGATTTTTTTCTGAACATCCAAGGGCAGTTTTTCAAACTATAATTTACTATTGACATGTAACATAGATAGATATAAGCACTAAGAAGCCTACTACAGGCAAGTAAACAGACTTCTCAAGAAAAACATGTGTTGTTTCTGATGATTGGTATGCACTTTTCAGATGCTAAGGAATGAATTTGTGAAAATTTGGTCCTTAAGTTTAAGGTTCTATCTTCTAATAATAACAACAAGGCAAATTTTAGAAGAACAGTTAATATCTTTTTAGACTGGTGCAGTTTGAAAATGCTTTTCTTTCCTAGTACAGTACCACAGGGTTGATACCTATTTAGTTTGCAATAACTATAATCACCAGATCTGTTCCCACTATATTGCTGCCTAGCTGTTCTTTCCCCTTTTTGTATTTTTCCTTTTGATTTCTTACATTAATTTGCACTTTTATGTACTGTTATTAAAACCATTTCTCCAGTTACCAAGATGATTCTGTTTTGGCTCAAGTTGGCCCTTGCAAATTCCCCATGAGCATGTTCTATTCTGTTTTCTAAGCTATAAATTAAATGAATTAGGCCACTTCTTTTCCACCTTGATAATAAGATGTTAATATGGTCACTGAGTTTTAGTTTTGAACCACATTGCCCTTATATAATTAATTTTCCAGACATTGTTAATGCAAGTGTAACACTGGATAGCACCAAAACGTTTTGATAAGCTTTACTGTGGTTGAGAGTTAGTAGATCTATTGCTGCAAACAATTACACAAACTATTCAGTTGGAGGCTTTGACAGAAGCATGTTCTTGGCAAATTCGTGTTAGCCCTTGTTTTACAGCTTTCATGTCTTCTGGATGCTTATAAATTGTCTTTTTAATAATTTGTTCTAATTCTTATATATGAATATAAATTTCACTGATAATACAGATTCTCTGTATCATCCTTTTTGACCTGCTCTAAAGATATATTTTCTGTTTTCTCTATTACAGCTCTCAGATATTCTCTAACCTCCAAAATAATCAGTTAGCAAAAATGATCACTAATACTTCATGGATTGTTCATTTAGCTCTGTAGATGCAGTAAATTTAACTTAACCCCCAGCCCCTAGTACATATCTACTAGTGATCAGGTGTCCCCATTTTTATGAAGGCAGTAGGCAAAAGGAACTGAGTATTTCAGTCTTCAGAGCATGTTGCTTGCTCTTCTTTCTCATTAAGGCCCTCTATTTCCTTTCTTCTTACTTTTAATGTGAAACGTTTCTATGTTGCAACTTGCATTCCTTGTTCACTGTAAAATAATTTTTATACTTCTGTCGTTATGTTTCCCTGCCTGTTCCTTGCCTTTATATTAACTCAAAATTGCAAGTACTTGCATCTAACTTTTGTGTGTTTCCATTTTGATTTCCGGATACCTAAAAGGCAAGGCAGACATGTTGATCTTTAGCTTTTTTCTGCTTTACACCTGTAGCTTTTCTTATAGTGGTCCTTTTTTTGGTGACCCCCTGGATTTGCTTGCTAAGAGAAGAGGATTGTTTCTTTCTTTTTAGGCAGGTGTACCCAAACCAGTATTAAGGCAATGCCCATACATTCTTTTGAATTGTTGTTATGGGAAAAGAACAGGCCAACAGCTATACAGCCCTGGAGGTTTACCTGACAGGTCAAAAGGTCTTTGAGGAGTTAGGCAGGTGTAAGAGAGGGAAAGCTGAGGCTACTGGAGCAGGCAGGGAGGGAAAGAGTCTTTCCAGGAGGCTGGGGTAGCAAGAGGCACGCTTGACTCAGAATTCTAAGGATAGAGGCATTTCTATTGGAAAATATAGAGAAAATATGTTCTGTGTAAAGGATGCAGAGTTTTATGGTACACCTCCTGGAAAAGGAAACTGTACGTAGGTAGTTTTTTGGGTTGCTGTTAGATTAGCCTCTCTTGGGTTTCATAATTCTACTGACACCTTTTGATATTGCTGGTCAGTACAGGGTAGTAAACTGGGGCTT
The DNA here is from genome assembly GCA_013399875.1 of Gymnorhina tibicen. Classification (NCBI taxonomy): domain Eukaryota; kingdom Metazoa; phylum Chordata; class Aves; order Passeriformes; family Artamidae; genus Gymnorhina; species Gymnorhina tibicen. The sequence continues at coordinate 534,510 of VXAZ01010414.1, read as the reverse complement.
AGGAAGTCCTTCAGTTAAAAAAGCACATCTGTTGACGCTCAATTACTGACATGAAGGGTGTGTTAGGTCACTTAACAGATGGCTTTTTAAATATTACTGTTGCAGAAAGTTTTCTCTACCTGTGCTTTCTTGGCCTTGGAATTCTCATTGTACGCCTAAGCAGGAAAAGAAACTGAGCGTTTTCCCTTTTTATTTTCTTTTACCTGGAAGTTTGTTGCTCCTATGGCACAGAAAACCTGGAAGAAAACAACAACAGGGAAACCTGAAAGAAATATTCTTTTCCACTGGGAATGTGTCCAGCCAAAGTTTGAGGACAGTGTAAATTTGTCCTGAATTTCAAACTGTCACTGTTATTGCAGGGCCATTTGCCATATCTTGAACACCTGAACAGTATTCACTGCAAAACGGTCAGGTCTAAGGCTTCCTGTGCACCATTAAGTAGCTTTCATCCAAGTCCTGTCTAGATAGTTTGATTATTCTTAGATGTGAGACAAGTGACTTTAATCATGCCTTACACCATGGAGCCATAAATACTTGAGTTTAAGAAATACTGGTCTGGAATTTGAGCAGCCTCAAAGGTTCCCACCCCTATTAACAATAACTACAAATATTTGCCCAAAATATTAAAATAGTTTTTAAGCAGAAAGGCATTTATAGTCAACTTTACAGCTGGTGGCCAGACATATTTCACAACCGTTTTTTCCATTTTCCCACCATTAAACACATTTCTTGAGATGAATAATTATTTTTAATTCTATGGTTGGCTGGGTTAAATTGCATCTCTGCATTTTGAAAATAAATAAATCGTTTTGTTGTTTCAGGCAACTTGCAGACTACTTGAGATTTCGATGTCTCTTTGATGTACTGAAGTTCTGAATAAAATAACTAAGCCTGAGTGTGGCTGTGCTTCAGTCTAGATACTCAAGTTGATTGTTGTGTTTTCTCATGAATGGGATGGTTAAAATTTGCAAATCCTCTTACAGCATCACAGCATGTTGAATTTGGCTCAGGATTTGCAATTTGCGAGTAACCGAGTTCCTTTTGTGCAGAAAAAGAGATAATATCTGAAACAATTATATGCTCCTGAATATGCAACAGAAATGAGCTAAGGTGCAGTTACCAGATAGAGCCACTTTCCTCTCCATTTTCATTGCGTGCCTGTACAAAACATTGTGAGATATCTTCTAAGTATTTGCATTTCAGAAGTTACTGGGCAATAACCAACATGGCAGTAGATTTTACCCCATTTTTATGCACCTTGAAGAATGAAAGTTCTGCAAATTAATTCTGAAAACACCCAAAAATTGGAAATACTTTATATCAAAAAACCTTCCTTTGCAGGTGGTTTGAAGCAATACTCTTTAAGGGTAACTCAAACCTGTTCTAGTATTTCTTACTCTTTGGCTGTCCATAGTTTAAAAGTATTTGCTGTCTGGAGGGAATACATAGGTATCAAGGAATATGAGAAACACGTATGAGAAAATTTAATATAAAACTTAATGAATGCCAGTTGTCTGGCATGTGAAAATTAAGCTTATGCAATACATTCCCCAAACCATCCCTTTTTCATCTATTAGTAGGGTAAATTGAATGACAGACTTTCAGGTTTTTTAGAGAGCTTTTACAGTAAATTGTTTTGGAGAATATGAAAAAAAAATACCAAGAAACCATTCGTCCTCAAAAAAATAAAATACATATTTTAATAGCTATATATTTCAATTTCTTCTAGCATAGTTGTACTTTGATTTTTCTCACAACTGAGTGGTGCACTGATTAGAATATAACCATTGTCTCAGAGAGTTGAGCATCTGAAATTTGCCTCTGTAAATGACAAGGGAAAACATTAGTGTACCTGGATGGTAGTAGAGCAATTTGGCTGGGTAGCAAATTAATTTTTCTGCATCCTGAATTGGAAAGAATGTGTTAGTCTCAGAAGGCACCTCTACTGTATGAGAACTTTATAATTCAGTCTTTATTTTGGCATGAATAAGGAGGAGGGTTTTGATTTTTGTTATTTACTTCTGACACATTATTGGTTGACAGATTTACTACCTTTTGGTTGCTAACCTGTACATGTAAATCTGCATATATTCTTTTATAGTGTGTGATCTTTCTTTTAAGTCTTACTTGTAAATTTTTTAGAAGATTTCGGTAATCTTTGTGTAGTTTTCACAACACAATTATATCCAGAGCATTTTCAGTTTTTGACAGTCAAGGAACAATTTTTATTAGTCATAGGAAAGAAATTATTTATGAGTCAAATCAAATATGGAATGTAATAGTTGCATATATAATAAAGACTTCTCTTAAAAAACATCTATGTAGGGAAAGCTAATATTTTCCATCTGTTTTCCCCCTAACATTTATAAGTATTAAAAGAAATGCTACAAAGCAAAATGGAAGATGGATGAAAAAAAACCCCAAAACCATAAATAGGTAGCTAGTTAAGTTTCTAATCTAAGTATTTCACTTGCATAAAACAGGATTTTTTTAAGTTAATGGTAGAGAGGTCAGGGCAAAAATTCCTCTTGCATTTTCTGAAAGGTAAGATGATTATTCCAAAGTTTAGAGCTTTCAGCCACCATTGTAACTGAGATTCTTTTGCTTTCTTTTCATTTCATTTTTATGATGCAGATGTTGAACTTCAAAAAAGCCTGTTTGGCAAAACTGAGTATTTTGAACTATGGATTGTGCTCAGGAGTGTGCAGAAGTGAGAATCTTCTTGCCTTCCCTCTCTTGATAGATTTACAAGAAAAATCAATTGGGGAATTATGTTGGCCTAATTCTCCCCTTATGTAGATATTAATTGATTTTAGTCCCATTGCACAAGCTGTATTATAGTTGCTTGGGAACAACACAGTATTCTGTGACTGATTAATCTCTCTCCATAGAACTTGGCTCCTAAAAATCTTTAATCTCAATGACTTGCTTTACCTGTTCTTACAGAATTTTTTGTGTGCCCCATCACGCACATGTTTACATTTTCATGGACAGTTATGGCTCTGGTCTTTAAAGCTGAGTATGTTCACTTTATCTGGTGCTCTCAGTACTTTCATAGGAGGCAGTTTTCTACAGGAACAATTCTTCAATTATATGTATTTAAGGAAGTGCACAAAAAATAAGAACGAGATGGGGACCTACAGCAAAGGAAGGGACTTCATACGTAAGGTAGTTGAATACTGCTATGAAAAATTTAGGTTGCCTATTGTACCGTTCTCCCCTTGCACTAAGCAAGTACCTGAAACCAGATTTTTTACTGGTTAGTAATAACATGGTGCATGGGGCTATTGCTACTGAGATGCAGGAGTTTGCACTTCCTTTTGTTGAATTTCAGGAGATTTCTCTTGACCCAGCTCTCCAGCATATCCAGTTCCCTCTGAATGGCAGCACAACTCTCTGGTTTATCAACTACTCCTCCCAGTATTCCCTGGAAAACCGTACTCTATTTATCAAAAAGTGCAGTGTAAGATCCGAGGAAAAAAACAGCCTGGTGTGTTACCCCGGAGCAGTGGATGATCTCAGACTGATCTGCGTCAGCAAGATCCAGCTTCCCTTAACTTCTGGGGTTTTTCACCTGCACTGAGTTATGAGACACAGATTTGCTTTGAAGTATTCTTTAAGACTCATTGATGTAAAGTGCTTTAATGTGGTTTTCTGAATAGCATGGTTGCTTCTATTATTAGAAAGAAGTCCTTTTACCAGATGATGATTAATAGAATTGCGCCCAAAGGCCTGTTTGCAAATACATGGTATGGTTTTGGCTCTACTTGCAATATGGTTTTCTGTGCTTGTTAGACAAAAGAGCTGTGATAACAATTTTTAGAAGAAATGTTCTTGCTTAGCCCTCAACTGCCTTGATTAAATGATGAGGTTTTTATTTTCTTGTAAAGTTGTAAGTCAGTGTGACATCCTTCTCACTTTAGCAGACATCTCTTCTGCTTATTGACAAAGCAGCACTCTCATATTGAAGTTAAACACATTTGCTGTTCTGAGAGGAAGGAAGTAATAGTTGCTGGATTTTACTTTTGAAATAAATTGTTTTCCCCTATGTTGTAGTTCTTGCAAAAATGAAAGGAAACTAAAGGAGTAAGTCTTGGCAAATTTAGTATTTGCTATGATGACTGCAGTAGTGTTTTCCAGGAGAAAAAATTTCTGGATTAATCAAATGTTCATGGAAACAGTCCTCACATAGAGAGCTTTTAATAATATGAGCAGCTACTGAGCATGTGACCATTTTATACATTTAGAAGATGCTGAGAAGTTATCGGTTTTGTGTATCGACATCTTGCCAACCTACGCAGTTTTATCTGTTTTCTGTTTCTTGCAGGGATCTGATTAGTCTGGTATAGCTGAGATGGTAACTGCACATGCCCAGTAGCTGCTGTTACCAAACAAACTGAGTATCTCTGTACATATTGAAGTGATTCAATGCAAGCACTGCCTTATACGAGTCATTCTGTGATCAGCAGAATAATGAAACCTGATTCTGTTCTCATTTGTATCCTGAGGTTTTTTGACAGCCTTTTCAACCTGCAGTGTTCCCTATTGCCTCGTGTTCCTGCTATAACCGCTGCTCACAACATTCTCTGCATTTTCCCTCTGCTTTCCACAACATTGTCATTCCTCTTCTGTCTCACTGAGCTGTTGGCTGAGCAAGAGGCATCATGCCTAGCTCCAAGCTGAGTGCTGACTGGCCAGCTGGCCTGCTTATACTTATGCTATTAACTATATAACTCATATTACTTTCTTTGTCTCACTGAGGACATGGCTTTGGATCTTTTGCTTTATTTATCTAGTCACTATTTCGTTTTTGGTAGATTGTTTAGCCATGCATGGAAGTAGTTAGCATGTCTATCCTCATGTCAGATGTGGTTGAAATTGGCCCAAAGGTTCAAAAATAATTAGAATTGATAGGTGAATGGACAGAACTAAAATACAGTATCACTGCTGCTGTCACCACCATACGTTGTTGGCTGGCTGAGACTGAGCAGGATCTACGGATTCTAGAAGCATTTACACTTCACTATACCTGACTATCTTCTGTGAGTTAAAATTACACCACTAATATTAGGTTATTGAGGCTCAGACAAATAAAACTTAAAATAATGTTGCTGAACATACAGATACTGCATTTCCAGTTAGCTAAAATAGATGGTATATGTTCAACTCAGCTGTAATTAGTTACACCTCTTGAAATCACACTCCTCACTGGCTGTTCTGGTTAGCTTGTCAGCTTCCTTTGCAGAGCAGCTATCACCTCCTTTACCATATTCCATGGCTGGCCAGTTTGTTTTAGAATCACTTTTGATACTTGTCAGTAATTTCTTGCTATCTGCATGAGAAATAGGGCTTGGGGAATACTTTCTCTAAATGATGGTTATAAAAGTGAAAAATTTGTCATTAATAGCTATCCATCAAAGGATTGACAACCAATCTTACACCTTCTTTCACAGACTTGTCAATGTCTGTTATCCAGACAGATTTTTTAATCACCATTTCAAGTAGACTTATTTCCATTTTCCCTAATTCTTTTGCCTCATTCAGTTTCCCACGTTATTTATTAACGAGGGAAAGAAGTCCAGAGCATCTATCATATTTCCAAGTGTCTGTATTTGTTGAAGCAAATAATTAGCAGTCACAATAAGAAATTACAGACATCCTAGGAAATACTTAAAATCTAGAGAGTTGTGCCAAAGTGGTTTGTAGTTGCATTGCTGCAAAACTCAGACCAGCCCTGTGTACTTCTGTTCTTTATTTCTTTCTGTAGTGCTACAAGAAAAGCAGATAATAACAGAATATTTTACTAATTTTTTCTCTTAATATTGTTGTGAATATTTCAGTTATTGCAGTTGTTAGCCTGATTCTAATTACCCAGATTGCCTTTATGTCCTCTTTTTTAGCAGAAGCTGTTTCATGTTTTCCAGTCATATGGCACCATCCCCAGCTTTGTAGCTCTGTTAAGAAGCGATTTTGCGTAACAGCTTTTCCATAATTCAGTCACAGAAATTATCTGATCCCCATCCAAATGTAGCGCATTGATCCTTAATTTTATTTCTGCCTCTCTTTCCGTACCTTATTCTCCTTAGTCAGAAATCTCTAATTTATTGTTCTCAATCGAAGGACAGATTTTGAGTCCTACTTAGATTGGTTTTAATCTTTCTAAACCTCTCGTAGTTTAGATAAATCCCTTACTTTGCTACTTTCTCTGTAGTTCATCTGAAAAAAGAGCTACTGTTACTTTAATTTTCCTTGCAAACTCTGACTCAACCTTTTGGTAGTTCATATTTTATCCCTGTAACTCCTGACTGGGAACATGCATTTCCTGATTTGTATCTGAAGTTTTTGCTTAAAAGACCTACTTCTGTGTTAGGTTCAGCCATTTACTGTCTTAAGCAGTGGTGAGGCAGGACATCTTCTTTCAGATCTCAGTATTAGATCTCTGTGCCAACCACTCCGTAGTCACCAAAAGAATGTGGCAAACAGTGTCTTCTGGTCACCACAAATACTTGTTTTGCAACCAGACAAAGCCCTAAGCATCAGATAAACAAACTGATTCTACTACAATAAACAAGGGCTTTCTTCTGAAGTGCGGACAAGATCTGCATTTCTTCTGCTTCTTCTCAGACCAAACCATTGCTGTGTAAAGCATCTGAAGCAGGGGAAAGAAAAAGCATATGCTTGATATGCAATAGACAGCTCGAGTATATAGGAGGGTCTCATGTTACTGCATTCTGCAGTGTAGATATAATGAGTTGTTTCAGTTTTGTGTTCATTGAAGTAAAAATTCATGGAACATGAAAGAGCCCAGAGCAGAAGGAACCTTGAAATGTCATCTGGTCCAACCTTGTGTGAGAAAGGGAGCCTAGGTGAGATTTTCTAGCACCTGGTCCAGTCACATCTTGAAAACCTCCAGTGAAGTGGATTCCACCACATCCCTGGGGTGGTTGTTCCAGTGAATGATTGTTCTCACTATAAGAAATTGCTTTCTTATATTGAGATGAAAGCTCTGCTGGTACAGCTTGTGCACACTGCCCCTTACAAGAAAGAAAGTAGAATCTCCATCACTACCATTCTTTTAAAAATCAGCAATTCAGACGCTCATCTTGTTCTTTCAGCCTGAATTATGAGTGGCAGAAGACTATAGTTACTCTTGCTTTGTGTGAGAGGGGAATGAATATATTAACTCTTGAAGCCTTTTCCAGCCCTGTGGTTCTGTGTGTGAAATCTGCATTTATGTTTGTGGTAGTGACCACATCTGCTATTGTTACATCCACTGGCCAGGAATACTGACCTAGGGAGGTAATCCAGCAGTGGCACAACTATGTCATACTTCTGTTGTTCTAAGAGGGATTTCCAAAGAAGAGGGAGTGATAAAAGGGAGTTTCACATATGAGAAAGCATAAGATTGAGCCTTTTGGAAGGTTTTGAATTTTTTGCACTTACTGTGATTCAAAACTGATCTCCAAATACCTGGTGATACTCTAAACTGTAGCCCACTTTTTCTGGACTTACTTTAATGCTTTGTAGCCTATCTATAACTAAGACACGTTGTAAAGATATTTCTCATTTTGACTTTTGTATGTAAGGTACTGTGATAAACATAGAGGAAATTGGTAAATGTGCAAAAATATTGCCTGCTAGAGGAAAACACATAGTTGAAGAATTTTCATTGGTTCCCTTTTGCATTTCAGGTATTGGTGGCAATCTAGTAGCTATTCAAGCTAGCAGAATTTCTACCTACCTCCATTTACATAGCATTCCTGGAGAGCTGCCAGAGGAAGCCAAGGGTTGCTATTACCCATGCAGAACATACTATGGTACAGGTATGTATTAGTCAGTTAAAAATCCTGTCTCACATCTCTTTACCCCTGTATGCCAGATGGTACCACCAGTGAGAAATGGCAATGAACTGAACTTACTGTGTGCTGTTCAAAGGCAGCTGAGGCTTGGCAGTTTCCTTTGCCTGCAGCTGTTTGAGAATCACAAGAAACTCCCTGGGGAGTGGATGAGTAGAGAGGAGCACAGAGAAGGGTGAAGCCCTGGCAAGGACTGAAGACAAGGGCTGGTGAGGCAGGACACCGGGATACCCACTCCGAAGGGTTTCAGCCTTCAACTTTCCTTAGCTTGTCTACCTGCTCCTAACTTTTTTCTGCCTTCAGAACTTCCAACCAATTTCCTGTTAGGGCCAAACATTGTATCAGACATTATTAATAAGCCAAATCCCTGCTTTCCATTTCCAATTTGCTCTTTTCTTACTAGATATTTTCTTCACAGCTTATTCCTCCCATGTATTTCCCTCTTTCCTGATGATGTAGTAACTGTGCTGAAATGTGATGTGTCACCACCATGCATTACACTTTCATATTTATTAAATGAATTGAAGCAGGTGTGAAAGTGGTAAATGTGGGATTACTTTTTAGAAATATAAGGTACTTTTAAGGATGTCTTGAATACGGAGTCCAAAAGATCCTCTTTCCTGGTAAGACTTTAGGAGGTCCAAAAATGTAGATGTTATTACATGAGCACAGAATGAAGGCAGTTTGCACCCTTTTCCAGAAGGGCTCTGCTTACCTTTTCTGGAAGACAGTGAAATTCCTCAAGAAGTCATTTAGTGGAAAATAATGCCTGCTGTTCCACAGTAGTCCATGCTGTGGAATTTTAAAAATGGGTGTGTTTTTATATTAAAAGGAATAAAAATCTAATACAGTAATTGAAGAGCTTAACCGAATTTTTGATTTTTCTTTGTAGGAGTAAATAACAAATCAGCCCAAGTTCTGCTTCTCTTGGTGATTCCAGGACACCTGATTTTCTTGTACACTATCCACTTAATGAAAAGTGGACATACTTCCTTAACCCCCATCTTTATAGCAGTATATTTGTTTGCAGCTCTGCTACAGGTAAGAATAAGCACAACTGGCAAATGCTTGTATAAAATCAAGTTCTTGAAGAAAATAATTTTTTTTCTGGTGTCTGAAATCTCATGAATGGTACAAGAAGGTGTGGTTTAATAGAGGCTTTCAGCACAGCTCTGAAGTAGCTGATTATCTCCACATATATACAGCTTACACAGGTGTACCATTGTTGTGAGTGCTTTTCAGAACACATTTGACTGCGTTATTTCCTTGTCATGCATCTTTCACATGCTTTTGGAACCATTGCATCTAAAACCCCATCATTTTAATCAACTAGAGGAGAAATGGAAAGAAGGGAGGGGAAATGGAAAGAAGGAAAGGTAGCATTTATGCATAAGGAAAATGAAGGAAAACTCTTAAAGAAATCTCCTAAAGTGGTTCGCATTACTGTTTAACATAGTCCAGTAGATGAAAATACTACAGCTTCCTTTTTGTGTTCCTAATATTTATTAGTTTAAATTAATATGACAGCAAACACTGTCAAGAAGTTGTGATTGCATTAATTGTCAAACTTTGTTACCTTATTTGGCTGTTTTACCTAGTGGTTGTTCATATCCAGCAAGGGCAGTCCTTGAAAGATGCCTTTTGAAATAGCAATGTCTAAAGGTGAAATGATTTAATTTTGAGAAATCACTAATACAAAATTAAATATTTTATTAAAATCACACCCAATTTTTAGGTATAATGTGCCTGAATTAACTATAATGTTTCATTGTACCTTAAAACCAAAAATTGACTGTTACACAATAGAAGTGTAGTTGAAATATCCGTAATTTAAATATACATACTACTTTCAAAAATGTGACCAATTTAGTTTTAGAATACAAACAACATTATCAACAGGTAAATTCTTAATAAAATTATAATTTTTAATGTTCTGAATTGTCCCATTGTTTATCACACTACTATCTCAATAAGGACAGGTTTCAAAAACTGTTACTATTTCATATGAGAATTTTACACCTTTCTGGTAGAACATGAGTGGTAATGTTTCAACCTTTGCAAGTGAGGGTGTCATATTAAAAAAAAAAATTACTTTTCATTTTCCTCTTAGATAATATTCCTAGTTTCCAGCCTTATCACTTGTTTTATAATGTGTTTTCCTGAGGAAATGATGCTATTCCTTTACTCTATCTGTTCTGTCTGGGCTGGGGCAAGAGTCCCTGTTAATGTAAGGCTGCAGTGTGATTTCAGTCAGTATGAAACATCACAGATTTCCCATGGGAATCAAACTGAATTCATAAATCCAGTCCTTCTGCTCACAGAACTGCAATCATAGCACGTTTAGGGACTTTTTCTTCAGCAGCAAGACTTGAGAAATGCAGAAGTTCACCTGAAAACCAAGTTAAGGCATTATGGTAGGATTTTCAAATGACATAGTAATTCAGACCCAGCAACAGCATGTATACAGGTGAAATGTTGCATTTTCCTAAATTCAGGATCTTTTAGAGTATTCAGTGTTGCAGTCATGTATCTCTATTGCAGTACATAAGGCCACACCTGATTTTCGTGGTTTTTCACCTATAAAAGAGACATAGAGCTTTTTTTCTTCTTTTTCCCTGCTCCCTTTTAGGGATTATTTTTTCCTCTTTATCTTCTGTCTTTAGTCATAAAAGGTATTTTGAGATGTATTTACTTTGAAACTGAGTACCAATATTGCAAACTATAACTTCTCATGGGTCTTGACATATTTACAGCTTGAAACACCTTGGTTTTTAAGACCTTCTGAAAATATTTAATAGATTCCCTTCCCCATTTGAATTATTCTGGCATTTTTCTAGTAGTGATTATTGTAGTGTTGCATACCTCTAATTAGAGCAGATTGAAAATTTTCAGAGAGATGATGCTTGCTTTAATCCTTAAATCTTCAACACATTTTATTTGCCTGTCGGTCTGAAGTACTTCCATACTGCAGTTTCATGCTTTTAAGTTTCTCCTTTCTCGAGGAAAGCACTTTAATATTTGTACTCATTCCTCTTCCGTTTTTCAGTGACATCATCTCTGCACCTGGATATAGTAAAAAACAGTTTTCAAGCTGCCATTTCTTTTGGCATAACCTAACAGCTACTGATCTTATTTTTCCAGAATTCTTTTATTTTTTTGTCCTCCCAGTGAGAGCTTTTCCAGTTCTGCTGCAAAACTGAAAAACCTCAGAGCTAAGTATTATTGTTCCAATTAACAACAAACCAAATCCACTGACAGTCTTTTGAGCAGTGAGAGATCTGCATTCTAGACCTTTTTTATAATATACTGGACTTCGTATTTATTTTCACTTTGCATGGAAATACAAAATGTTCATGTGTATAAAAATGGATGTCAAAAACAACAGTCCTGCTTGCACGCTGTATCTTTTATGTTTGAGGTGGTAGATGATAATTTAGCAGAATACAGTGATTCCCAAAGGTAAGAGTTAATTATAGTCAGTCCTGGGAGGAGGTCTGATATCAGTGCTTTGCCCTATGCCATTCCTTACTTGGGTTGAGCTGGGCGGCAGAAAGGGTTGCTGAAAATGATTATGGCAATATACCACCTATGTAGGTTTTCCTCACCATGTTAAAAAATAATGCTAAATTAAAAAATAGCAGCAGCAATTAAATGGATTTCCTGTCTTTAAAATTCAAGTGACTATTGTAAGGTGTTAAATTATTTAATGACATATTATACAGTTTACTGCAATAGATTGTTAATTGACTTTGAATCCTGTTTATTATTTCTGACTGTCCCGCTCTGTTTATTTAAAATGGAGAGGAAAGGGTTAGAGAAATGGCAAATGTAGAACTGGAATGTTGGAATAAATGGAAAAAAAAATCAAGAAAATATTAATGCAAAGACATTGATTATTCCTTTTATACTTCTCTCTTTCAGTTTATGCTATTGCACATTATTTCTACAGTAAAACTGTAACATATGTATGAATTCTATTTGACATTTTAACAAGACTTTTTCAGATTGCCTGTAAACGTCACTATCCATCCTAAAGTGATAAAAATGGAATTTATTTGCATTGAAAGCTCTACGCAGTATTACTGAAGTTCCAGTCAGAGAGTTAGTTTCATTTTCATCCAAATCTGATACTTTCATTGTTTGATTGTTTTTTCACCACCCAGGCCTACCAGCTCCTTTCATCTCTTCACCCTACCTGTTCTGAGATATTCTTAGATATTTTCTCCACAGCATGTCATTTAAATGAAATATTTATGAGAACCAAATAATTAATATGCCATGATGTATTATCAATAGTATAATTCAGTTGTTATTGACTGAAAATATGCACTGTAATTAAACAGAGTACAGTTTCACTGAATATGTAGGTTTTCTAAAAATCATTGTATTAAGATATTTTAAGTAAAATGAGTAGCCAGTGCTATGATTTGCATTCTTTTTGATTCTCTGTGAACAAAACAGTTCTGGGTTTCTAAGCTTAAGAAACCCCAGAAAAAATTTTATTTTATTTCATTTTCATTTTCCTACCCTTAATAGTACAGCTGTTTCTATTTCTATTCTTTAAATAAATATATATTCTTGAAATGTTCTTCAGTTAAATTCATAAATTGATTGTAGTGACATCCAAACCTGTACTCCCTTTATGTTTAGAGGGGCTGGGATTTCACAATTATTTTTCCATGAAGGGGGGGAAAACTGCACAAATATTTATATTAATCTGCGTTCAGGTAAAACTTCTAGGCTGAAGTTCAAAAGGTCGGAATTAGCCCTGTAGTGAAGAGCCTGTTCTGTGTTTATGAATGGCAGCACCAGAGGAAAATACAATAAAAATTGCTATGGGGATGGTATACCCTGTAAGAATGTAGGGTACTTCACACAATGCACCGTACAGTACTGGGGCAAGCCAATGTGCCTGATCAAACCCAGTATAATGATTTTAAGTGTGTTTTGGATTTGGTGAGTGGCTTCTGTTTACGAGGAATATTCTTTCCTTGAAAATCTTACAAAAACAAGCCACAAACATGCACCAGCACACTGCATGCAGTTACAATATGGCATTTGACCAATGAAGATTGTATTAATTGGAAAACAGTCCTCCTCTTATTCCTCACAAAGGCACAAGTATTTTTTTTACTCTGTGAGGCTGTGCACCAAGCAGAGTTTCATCCCCTGTCTTGTCAGCCTGCAGCAGAAGGAGAGCAGCGCTGGAATTGCCAAGCTGTCAGTCCTGGCACAGGCTCGGAGCTCTCAAAGGCGGCTTCTGTCCTGAATGTTCTCACTGAGCCAGTAAAACGCCCTCTGAGGAATTTTCACACCTACTGACCAAATCTGAACACACAGTTATGTTAAAGTCTTGGGGAGTAAACAAACAATAGGAGATTCCCAGAGCTATTACCAAGCAAATAAGTAATTCCAAAATTCTTCTTACCTGATGAAGGTCAGATGTGTACAGCTGTGAAGTCACTTTTGCAGTGCTTCAGGGCTGTTTGGGGCAATAGAAAACCAAGAATTCAGCGGTGGTCGTAATGACTTCCTGCTCACATCAAAAACGTCCTGGATTTCTCACCAGTGTGAGGATTCTAATGATGGTATGGGCCTCTTTTATGTGGAAACATAACTCATGGGATATACTGTACATTACAGAGAAAAAAGGAAGGTTGTGTTTATAGGCAAAATATTGATGCATTTTAAATATTGCTTTTTCTGACAGGAAAGGTTATTTCCGAAAGATGGAGAGTATAACTGCTAAAGAGACCATATTTCAAGGAAATATGGAAACTCAAGTCCAAATCTGGACAGTTCTGTATGTTCAGTGCTTTCTCATTGCAGCATGACAAGCAGACTTGCCAGAATCATTGGGGTCTGACTCTGGGTATCAACAGCTCCTTCCTTTCCAGCCATGTTGCTGTCTGTGGTAGAAGCCCAGCTCCTACCAACTCATAGCAGGGATTTATCATTTTTGCCTCTAGAAGGCTGAGCTCGAAGCGCTTGTGTACGTAGCATGACACACTGAGTTGTGCTACAGTTACTGCAGGCTGAGCATGCCAGAGCACTTACTGGTCTGGGTTACACATCCTTGCAGATAGCTGAGAAACAGCCTGAAATTAGGACTGTTTTGGTCAAACCAAGGTGTCTGGCAAAGCTACAAAGAAATCAAGATGACAATCTGAAAAACTTGATTGAAACTGAAATTTAAAAAAAAGTTGCTTCCCGCAAAATTACATCAGTATAATCACGTTGACTCGGAAACAACTTCAGTTAAAGTGGTATTCTCTTTTTCACTTCAATGAGGTCTTAGTCTGACATCAGTGTATGCTGTGCTGTCTGGGTGCTTGGATGCCTTACAGGAGCTAATACCACTTAGCTACAACACAAACAACAGCAGCAAGAAAAACCTTGCTGTTCAGTGGTTTCTTTGCAACCAGGCATTGAAGGAAATCTCTATATGTTTGGAGGAAATAGTGACTCGTCCCCTCTGGACACAATACATGCCTACCTGAGAAAACAGTGCAGAAAAATGTCTTTCAAAAATGTGTGTAGACCCTACTCTGAGAGTTCACTGACTTCAGATTTCTGACTGTAGACAATGGAAACTCAGCGAGTTCAGTGTAGATCTATTACAAGCACTTTACAGTTACTACTTCATCAAAAGACATTTAAAATTGGAGACATGTAATATGTAATTTGAAAATTAACTTAATGAAGGGTCAGAGCCACTAGAAAACCTAAATCATAACTCTGGCGAGAATAACAGAGTCAGAACACGGTAGTCTTTAGAGATTCTTAAATGGGATTTTTTACTCATAATTTAAAAAACAAATACTTTGAATTTCATAGATTTGTAGGAGTTCTTATATAGTAATTGCATCATCTTTTCATAGTGAAGTTATTGGTAAATTTTGAGTCAATATAATTTTGAAAGTAAAGGAGACTTAAAACACATTTGAAAAGAGGTTACCTCAGTTTATTTACATCTGTGTTTCCTGTCTGAAGTGATGGAATGCAACTATTTTGTAATGCACCTTCAGATGGAAACAATTTAAGGTGGAATCATCAGTACTAGCAACAGGCAGGGTATCCTGTCCAAGGCATGATAAATAAACTGCTAGAAGGTCTTCGTTGTACGTACTGGACTTATAGTTGAATCTTGATAATGCCCGCCTGGGAAAGCATATGAAATTACATAACCCAAGCTTTAATTTTCCAGCTTGGTGTTGGAATTCACTTATCACAGCAAGTAATGTACAAACTAATATAAAAGAGAACAATTCTACTCTGCTTTACAGAAGTTATTCATTTGAATATTACACTTTAGTCACTGAATTTGACATGCATCCATTGATGAAATATGGACATGCCAGATGAAGGAACCACTAAAAATATTATAGCATCCTGCAACTTATTAATTAGGCTATAGGAAGCTTAGACAGTATTAAGAATGTTTGGAAGGAGTTATGTATCTTCATTTTAAATAATAGAGTTTCGTTCTTTTCCCATTTTAGGAATCATAAGGAATTAATTCCATGAGAAAATGCAGATGTACTACATGCAAAAGATCAAAAATAACTTTTCCTTAGCTAACTTTTCCTTGTTATTTGTATCTAAAGACTTTGAAAGAATGAAAGTAACTTTTGTGCACAATAACAAAGGAAAAAAATCTGCTTTGTACTGTGTGATGTTCCCATTTCTAGTCTTGCAGTCATAAGACTTGAACTTTCAAAATAGTAAAGCTCACTCATATTTGAGTATTCATCTTCAATTTCACTTCCAATCTGAAATTCATAATTTGAGTCAGAAAGTTCGACATCAAGAGTTACTCTCTATTTCCATCCTTTGTTGTACAAAATAATAGGAGTACTTATAGTCTTCATCATCAGGATTTTTCAAGCTTTTTCCCCTCCCTCCTACTCTTATTGTTGTGTTCTGCTGCTTCTGAGGACTTTTTTTGACAGTGAGACCCAAAGGGTCATTTTTAGAAATGCAGTCTAAGTGTGATCATGCCTTTAGTTTCATTTTCCTCTCTTTTGATTGTGATTTTTTCCCTGTAAGGGTGGATAATAATATAGCATGATTTTCCTTTTAAACTATTGAAACATCTGGAATTTTGCTTGTATTTTTGCAATCCTGTCTCTGGGGCTTTTTTTTTTTTTCCCTTGATCAGTGACTATTGAGTGTCTCCCTTTTCTTAGCCAGATCTTTTTACATAGATAGATATTTAGTTCTTTTTTACCTTTCTTAAACCCTGCAGTTATTTCATCCTTCAGTCTGGAAGAATTCCTAGAGCTTTGTTTCATAATTCTACTACTACTCATCTCCTTTTTTGCAGAAAACTCTCTATATTAAATCATTTCTATCCTAAATAATTTCAGCTCGCATCTTGAACAGTGCTGCATGTATTTACAAGCTTTTCTTATCAATTTTCTACAGAATTTCATGCTAAACAGATAATTTTGGTACTGTATTACTAGGCTTTTCTGTGATGTTCGTCCCTTTATTTTTTCCCTCAAAACCAGCTGGTTTTCAGATGGAAGAAGGAAGGCTTTCTTCTTCGTAGCATGAGCGCAGGGCAGAAATGCACAGTGTTTGTGCTGCTGTGCCATCTGCATCAATTTACTGACAGAAGTATCTGTCACTGATAAATAAATCTCACAAATCCTGAAGTGTTGTCTTGTAATGTCTCTTTACGGCTTTTTTTTTTAATCTGTCAGATCTTTGTGAGTCACTTATCACTTTGAATTCAAGACTGTCTTTCAAAAATTCAGCAAACTCGTAGTAGGACACTTCTTTTCTTTTTTTTCTCCAAAATAATCATTGATTGATGACTTTGATTGCCCTCTCTTAACCGTGATGACAAGCAAAATCTTCTTGAAGACTTAATCACATTGATTCTGTCTTGCATTACAAACTAATGTGGGCAAATAGGTAACCATTTCCAAAGACTGTCAGTGAGTTTCTAGCCATACAAATGCATGATGGATGCTAGCATTATTCCTTCACCAAAGTAAGTGAAGGTTGGTGAACAGCAGTCTCATAACTTACTCTGTAAGCACTAAGTTCCAGTTGCCATCACTTAACTGTGACAAGCATCAGTTAATATAATACAGCTTTTTCTTATGACTTACAGAAGCCAGGCTTGTTATAATTTGCATTGTTTGTTGTGCACCCGTAAGTTAATACAGCAAAAATAATTATTTGGGAAGGTTCACAAAAGCTTAGTTTCCAAACTGCCCATATTTCACTGTAGCCTAAAGTCAGTTATTTCAGGGTGGAAAATACATAGACAACTGAAAGGCTTTCATGTCATGATTTTTAAGAGTCAGAAGTGTATATGTCATCTAAATTGGACTGTGTATGTTATGTCTAATTGGTTGTGTTATATAAATGCAGTGTATATTTTTCTTGGAATGAATGCCCTCATCTTCCAATGGAACATGCATAACTATTGTGGATGTGGGGCGCTGCAGCGTCTTCTGAGCACATCCTGTAGGAGATGGGAATGTACAGGATCTTTTATAAACAGGCCTCTTTTTGTGTCTGTAAGAAGAAGGAGCTGACTCAAGGAATCTGATAGTCTTCCAAAGAAAACATCTGTTTTAAATATATTTGTTTGGATTCCAGTCAGTGCACCTAGGACTTGCATAATTAGCTTAGACTACAGTTCCCTTTTCAGAAGATACATTTATATAAATAAGCCATGCATTTTTCATTAAGCAAATACTCCTCCTTTCTCTCTCTCTCTTTTTTTTTTAATTATAAATTCAGGCTTGTATTTTAACATACACTTTTGCAAAGCAATGATTAATTTTTTGTATGACATTCGTTTTGCTGTACTTATAGTGGAGAAGTGTCTTGCAACCATCTGATCAGTATTTCAGTGAATAAGTGTATATGTTTATAAGCATGCTTTTGATGACAACAATTGATTATTTACTAAATAAAATATTAATGTACTTTTTAGAACTTCTGATACTGCATTATTTTGATATCTACATTATTTTAAATGTAGTGAGTAGAGTTTTAAAAAATGAATTATGGTAGTAAATGTCTTAAGTTTACCCTTCTTAAAGATCTGATTAACTAAAAATACCTAAAATACAGCATTTATTTCAACTTAAGTAGCTCCTTAGAAGCTACAAGAAGAAATGAGACTCAGTTAGTGGGCCTTTCTCCATTCATCTTGTGCCATTCCACACCACATGATTCCGCTGAACCAGAATCTTTTATCATACAGCTGTGCAACATTAAAAGGATTCTTTTCTAAAATTGGGTTAATGATTATGCATACCTTTGGTATGAAGATCAAGCCTCTCAAATGTTCAGGCATTCACACTTGGGAATTAAATTTTTTACTCTAGGACAAATTGAGCCTGGAGTGACAATTTCATAATATATATTGCAGGTGTGCCTTATTACAGAAGGGCTGAAGATGGTATTTCAGGCATAAACATAGTTTCTAGGGCATTTTTTGCAGTTGACACAGCCCAGGTGAAACTGTTCTTAATTTGACCTGTTACTCTTTGTGTCACATCTGATTTCAGGTCGGTGCTAGACCTGTGGAAACAGGAGTTGTGCCTGGGCTGAATGTATTCATGTGGGGCAACATGATTTGGTTCTGAATTATCTCAAAGTCCTGCTTAAGCTCTCTCCATACAGAATGATGTGTTATGTGAGAAATGCAGTTGCATGTTTGGTGGAACTTTTTTGGTTTTTCTTGCCATTTTTGGAAGTCCTCAAGTATAGACTGGGTGAAAAATGCCATCAGTAATTCAGTGTGTTCCTTCCAGCTATGCATGTGATTGAGAGAAGTTGGCTAAGTGTTCCTCTCTCTGGTTGTGGGGAGCTTTAGTCTGAAATTCATTCATATTAATTATTTATATTTTTCAAAAGCAATGGTATACAACAGTTCTGCCTAGTATGGAGACAATAATGTTGGCTGTTGAGTTCCTTTTGATGTAACTTACATGATAATAACACAGATTTTGTTTGTTTGATGTTGTGTAGGTGTTTACTCTGTTGTGGATTGCTGACTGGATGGTGCACCACTTCTGGAAAAAAGGAAAAGACCCTGACAGTTTTTCTATCCCTTATCTTACCGCCCTGGGAGATCTGCTTGGAACTGCCCTATTAGCCATAGGTTTTCATTTTCTGTGGCTCATAGGTGACAGAGATGGTGATGTTGGTGACTAATTATTCCAATGGATGCAATGACTTTTCCTGGAGTACTGACGAGACCGATCACTCCACTTGAGGGTCCTCAAAGTGTTTGTTCCATTTGGTCTAAGTAAACCCAGTTGGCACAGACGTAAAACAGCCTTAATTATTTTACTTTGGTTTGCTTTTAAAAACTTGGATGGAACTACGATACCTGAGACCTTTATTCTGAAACCAGGGTGAATTGCTGGTAGCTGAAGATATCTGAGTAGACACAATGAAGGGCAGATGAATCCTTTATGAAGTTTTAAGTTTTTTGAAGATCTGTTCTTTTAAAAGAACAGTTCCTTACCTATATTGCAAACCAGAACAATCTCTAATTGCTCATTGAGTGGTGGTAAAGAAGAGGATAAAACCCAGTTAGTGACTTGCCTTGTCTTTCCCTCCCAGGGACAAAATGGGTATATTTTTTCATTTTGCCACAAGAGTGGATAGTAGACCTCAGATTAATTCATTTTCATAGACATTGCCTAAAGAGTTGATGGTATGTTCTTACCTTGCAATTTCAGTGCTGTAGCTCTGTGACCATTGCAGACTTGATACCAGTAATGACTCTTATGGTCCACACATTTTGTCACAGGCTTTATTTTGACTTTATGACAATCAGCATTTATAAAATCAGACACTTGAAAAGTGTCTGCAGGACTGAGCCCGTTTTCGTTGTGCTAAAATAAGCAACCTAATTATTTTGCTGTTGAGATTTATTAGAACAAAAATAGTAAAAGCAAATAATAATGTGACACTGACCTGGTCAATAATAATGGGTGAATGATTAAAACTCCTTGTGTTGAAAAGTGTATGTTCATTTAGCAACTGAAAAGATGTTTAACTAACTGATATTAATGGTGTTGTGGTGGCCAGTATCCTGATTTTGATGAAGTATTTAGAGGTGTTGATTTAACTGTATATACTGTTCCCTGCTTGAAACTTGCAGTATAAAAGATGAAGTTTCTTTTTTAGGCACTTAGGAAGTTACATAAACTTCTCAAATTCCAGAGCTATGTCATCAATTTCCAAGCAGAAATCTCTGCTAACAGGGGATCTGCTTTGGAAGCTGTGGAAATAATATGGTCAATAAGGAAAATTATGGCTTCTCAATGTTTTCTCTTATTTGTAGACCTGAATATTTCAAATAATACATTGATCATGAGGACTCTGGTTGCCTCTTTGAAAAAAAAAGGTACTAATCACTCTGTGTTAAAATCTGCTGGGAGTTCCTCACAGCAAATGTTTTTAAAGACTATAGCATATATCCTAAATGCATAATTAAATAAACAAATTGTATTTTAAATGTTGTGATTGAAAGTTTTAAATTTTGAGATTTAAATTAGACAACCGAATCAATTTATCAGCATATGGTTTAATCCTTTAAACATTAGTCATGTGCTTTATGCATACAAATGATTTTTAATTTGATGGACCTACTCAGATGAGTAGATGACGTGGGTAAGTGTTATTGGGACTTCTAATTGTGTTGGTCACCTCAAACTCTTTGGAAGTTCAGTGTTTGCAACTTTGAAAATTAAACCAGCTATTCAGTGCCTACACATGGATTTAGATGCCTGAATTTTAGCTCCCTCATTTAAAACTTCTTATTTAACTGTTTTCTTACAGTTATTATAATATAGTTGTTTGAATGAATCATATGTATTATGTCTTTTATTATGTGAGGGAAAGATGAAATCTTTCTAGCTTCAGGTTCTCTGACTTTTCTTAGTTTGTATTAATGTTATTTAAAATAGTTTCTTGTATGTAGCATTGCAGGAAATATTATTAAACTGTTTAAAATGGAATAGATGTAACTGAATTTTTTTCAACAATGGTTACTTATTTTTGACACAGCTGTAGATGCAAATTTTTTTATTTCTGTTAGAACTGCCTCCTGAATCAACTCAACTGACATTTCAAGCACTTAGAGTTACTGGACTTTAAGGTCATTTTTAAATGAATTGCAGGATTCTTAAAAATTAAAATTTCTTGAGATATTTGCGATCTGTGCTTATCTGATGCATGAGGGAGTTCTAGTATTTAGTCATGGCAGTATCCTTAGTGTTTAGTATCCTAAATATTTTCCCAGTAAATAAGCAAGTGTCAGTACGCTGTGACTGTTTAGATCACCGAACTGGGGAAGAAATGCTACATGGGCAAAATTAAGTAAAATTTGGAAAAGGGAAATATATTGACAGACTGAAATAATCTGGGCTTGGAAACAATATGTGATGGAAAAGTGTAACGGGAAAATTTGGTACTTCAAAAAGGGGGGAAAGTCCATTGCGTGGTTGAGAGAGCAAAACCCATACTGTGGGAAAGAAAAAGGTGCAAACTTTCACACAGCATTCATTATGAGAGGCAAGAGCAAACAGAAGGAAGTTTTTTGGAGAAAAGAATCAAAAGGCACAGCCAAACTGGTTTCTCAGGAAGGGAAGAAAAATATAACTTGTGTTGAAAGGACTCGGGGAAGAGGTGTACAAAGAGATACTTTAGGGAATGGTGGAAGTGGTTGGAAAACAAGAGAATGCTCTCAGGTATGATTAAAGAGGAGCTTGAGTGAGGAAAGAAGTATGACACTGATAAACCAGGGAAAACCTTGACATCTGGAAGAACAAGGAATAAATAATCTGTGATGTGGAAATGGGTTTGATTCCTATGTGAAAGGAGCATTTTAGGGACTTACAGGGTTTGCAAACTCTGCTAGCTAGTGTTAAGAAGGCAAAAAGCTCTTACCACATTTCATGTATTCCAGGCATGAGGATAATATGGGAGGTGGCACAAAAGAGTGTTTGGATTCCGGAGTATTTTTCAGATACTCAAAAGCTAAAGGACTCCCTAAACCAATTTTAACTTTAGTCAAGTCAACCTCTTCACAGTGTTCCACCTACTTGATTTTTTAAACACAGCCCAGTAATAGTGAATTACTTCACTGTATGTGTGGGTAAGAAATGTTAGCAGAAATTCTGTCAGAGACAAATTCTGTCAGAAATTGTGTGCTTTTTGTACTGCTCAAAACATACAATTGAAAGGGACATCCTGAGATGTTCTTGTCTCTGGTTATCAAAGTGGCCATATTTTATAATCTTGCGGATAAAATGATGACTTTTGGTATTAAAATTCATTAGGTCTTTTCCTCCTCTCAACCTGCCAGAACATTCTTTCAAACCTTCCTTTATAATCTGCCTAATTAGGGCTATGGCTGATTCACATCTCTTTGCTTTTGAGTCAGCATGGAGCACTTTCTTTGATTCTTGCTTCTATCAGCTCATTGACCTAATTTAAGCTGTGGATCATCTTAAAGCTCCTCCTGCAACTTCTTGTGCCATTTTCATTCTGCCGATGAGCCAGACCAGCCAGAAGCTCCAGGTGGTTTTCCTTACAAAGTTACTGTCTGTAACCTGGTGCTGAGCAACTCTTGGAGCGCTCTTGTTTCGCTGCTCTTACTGCCTGCTCTTTTCTTTCCTCTGCTTCAGAAAAATCTCTGAGGTAAGTAGAAGTACAGGCAGGTTCTTTGAAATGTGTGTAATTTTCCATTCTGAAGGGCTCTGTGACCATCTCAGTTGCTCTGTGAGCATGCATGAAAGGGGATAATCTCATTTGTAGAGTACAGCCAGATGCAGCTTTGAAATGTGGAGTCAGTAGTGTTTCATGCCATAGGTGTTTTCTTTTCCTGTGTAATGCTTTGAAAATGATCATTCTAATGAGCTACTGAATGACTCTAGCTTCTTTTTAGAGTAATTATATAGCCAGGATTGTTCCTCAGCTTTATTATGCTGTTTGACATAGGGGAGGATTCTTCTTTTAACATATGTATATCAATATTTTGATTTTTGTAGCATTACTGTACACCTCGTCTTAATCTGTGATGATTAAATTGGCAAAATTATCTCCCACTCCCATGTTTAATATATCAATTTCACTGGGATTTTTAGAATGTTGATAAGAAACCAGTGAGCAGCAAATTAATTTCACTTCCTTTTACAATTTGCAAACAAAATTAGACTTTTCTCATACAAAGATTAGAACAGCATGAGGATTAAGGCTTTACAAATGCAGTATAGTTTGCAGAATCAGGATTCAAAATAAGACCTATCATCTTTTTTAATGTATTTGCTATTTCACTTCAGCTGTGAGCATCACAAAAAGCTCTCTTAAGTGCAAGAATCGCTCGGAATACACGTCAGGAAACAGTAGTATAAGCACTCTGTGAAATGAAGCGTTTGAAATTCCTTATTATTATTGTAATGGTGAAATTGCTATTGCAAATGAGATAGTCTCTTTAGAGTTGCAGAAAATGGCAACAGAATATGGTAATTGAATTATAATCTTCTTTGAAAAAAGTAAGGTAATGCTCACAAATGGTACCAAAATGACTGGGAGCGCTGTGAAGTCTCTTAGTAGGCTTTTTCTTTTATTTCTGGCTAGATTTTTTGTGATACCATGCATTGTTTTAACTGTGTTCTCTAATCCATTCCTAATCACGTCAGTCTGTTGCTCAGTAATCTTTTGGGTTATCATTTTCCCATATGTATTTGGAGTTAAAAAATCAGCTTTTTGTATATATAGT
This sequence comes from Gymnorhina tibicen, assembly GCA_013399875.1. Taxonomy (NCBI): domain Eukaryota; kingdom Metazoa; phylum Chordata; class Aves; order Passeriformes; family Artamidae; genus Gymnorhina; species Gymnorhina tibicen. The sequence continues at coordinate 510,885 of VXAZ01010414.1, read as the reverse complement.
TCAGTAAAGAATGAGGAAGGAGGTGTGTTTTGTCATTAAAGCCTCATTCTGATAGTCCTAAAAGAAAGCTTTTCTGTTAAATTCAATGAAAATTTGATCATCATGCATGCTGTGCAGGAATACCCTGGGGAACCCAATATTAGCAAGACATGAATAATTCACAATTAAAGCTAAGAACCAGTATGTTTACTAAATATACAAGATTGCCATATTCTGGATGGGTAACCAAGAGCAGGGGTCATTCAGCACTGGCAGGGCTTACCTTCTCTTGAAAAATTAATTTGATTTCAAGTCCTGCTAGTTGTTTATTTAATATGCAGGCTAGTTCATCATATCCTCTGTTTATGCTTATATTTCTCAGTCCAAACAATGCTTGAAACATGCTTCTTCCTTTACTTAGCATTCTTCAACTTGCTCTTTTGGGAGATTTTTTTCCTCCTCAAGAGTTGCTTAAAGTCTTGAGAGGTCAAGGAAGTGCTTTCCTTGAATAATTCTGAATCTGCTTTTTGCAAGTGAAATAGGGTGCAAATGAAATCCTGAATGAATTATATGGTGGACATCTACTGACTTCTGAACAGATCCTCAAGATTTATAATGCTAAGTTCTCAGATTTACATTTTAAGTTTTATTATGAATAGGATCTTTAAAAAGATTTTGTCTCTTTACTAACTTTTTTCTGTCATCTCCTGGTTCAGATTAATGAAATTGTTGTCATGTCCTGTGTACAGTAGAATAGTAATTTAATAGATCTGACATTCGAAGTGGTATTTCAAAAGTTATGAGCAACAATACTTGTTTTGTCCTTGAGAAGCAATCATCCACTACTTTACTATGAATGCTCATGCTATGGTTAACTTTAGATCATCCAAAGCCCTTTTCCCCTCTTCTTGTTTCTGTTTTCTCAGCGCTGACACAACTAATTATTTTATTACCTTATAGTATCCAGGGTTCTGGAGTAATATTCGAACATACTTCATGTCAATTGTTTTGAAGACAATTTTTACTCATTATATAGGAAAACTTAGTCATGTCTGATTAATTCTGGTTCTAGGGAGATGAGGGGAGATTTTTAAGCTTTCACTTAAAGTAGATGAGTATCTCTGCAGTTTGGAGAATTCCAGAATCAAAGTGAGCTTGCTAAGCTTGACCACATTTAGGTAACTGGGATCAGCTCAGGTACCAATTTGTGGGCAAAAGTTTGGATGATTTGGAGACAAAAGCGAGCTCTGTATTTGTCTGATACAAGAAGATTGGCCAATTAGCTCTCTCTCTTTCATTCTTTTTTGTCTTAATGCTTTGCTATGGCCATTGTGGCTTCTTTAGACCCAACCCACTAAGGCCACTAAGTACTATTGTAGTGTGAAGTCTACCACATATGTATGGGGGCTGTGGTCCCCCTGTAACAGCAGACAGAGAGGCTTTGAAGAAAAGAAACCTTTAAAAAACCTGTGTGTCATTTGTGCAAAATGAAAGATCTAAGATGCTGTGAATTCAGATACAAAAAGACATACTCATTCCCAGCTTTCATTTCCAGCTGGCCTTTGCTCTATTCCCACATCAGAAAGCTGCTTCATTTTTTTTAAAAGACTTTTTGGAAGCACTGTAAGGTTGCTGAGCCAAAGAGCAGGAAATGCAGCTCTGTCAGACCCCACGTCTGGTTACGTGCCCCGTCCATGAGACTGACATGAGCTGTGACAGCATCCACCCCTCAGGGAGAACGAAACCCCCTGCTCTGAGCCTGGCTGCAGAGCCTTGGCATTAAGCAGACTGTGGCCTCACACAGGGCTGTCACAGAGCTCTGTAGCTGCAAGAGCTGACACCGACACCCACTGTGTTGCTGGTACATGATAGGACTTGGCTGAAAGCTGATAAAGAAGAAGTACCCATGGAACTGTTCCTCTACTCATCCAAGGTATTTACTGATCCTGCCCCTCTCTGCTCCGCAGCCCATTGAACTGCCCCAAGGGAAGTGTCAGCTTTCTGCTTAGGGTGTGCTTCACACTGCTGCCTTCACATGGCATGGGAACCTGCTGATGCCTCTGCTGTCCATGTTCTCCGTATTTTCACTTCTTGTTAGAGACACAGGAAGATGGAGAAATGTCCATCAGTTCAAAGGAAGTCCAGTTCTGCTGTTTGCTACGAAAATTGCATTTTAAACATTTAGTAAAACCTGTAAATATTTTAGTAAATATTTTAAAGTCCTTCTGACTTGAGATTATTGCATTACATAAATGTTTACTAGATATAGAAGCTGCACTTAAAGCACTAATTAGTGCACACATAGCTCTGGAATTTGTATGGCTTTTAGACTGGCACTAAGAGAAACAAACATTTTTAGCACTCATTACAAGAAGGAGAAAAATATCCTATTACCATAGGAACCCTCTCACAATAACATGAGACAAAACTAATGAATGTTCACCTTTCTGGTTGTTGGTTCTCATCCAGCTCTAACAACATTGCATCCAGTTTTCTGGCATATTATGGAATTGAGGTGTTCAGCGAAAGCTCATTTTTAGTAATCTTTTCCCAGTCATGGTCAAGTCTCCTGCTAGATAAGGATATCTATCTGTAATCCATTTTGTCCTGTCCATACCTATGTAGAAAGCTCCTGCCACACATAAGAGTTATTAGTTATCACCATCATCTCTTCAGCTAATTGTCCTAAGGCTTTTTGTTTGATCAAAGGAAAAATATGAGCATGTTATTTCACTCAGAAGCAGGAGCACACTTGGTTGAATACATCTACTGAAATGTCCTGCTAGAAGGAAAGGCAAAGTATCTGTCTCCAGCTGGAAATCTCTGCACTCCTCAAAAGCTCACTGTGCATAGTAATTCGATAATAATGGAGGAGTTAAGTGTAACACCCATCACAGGAACTACGACAGCCCACATGAGAAAAAGGCTAACTACAGCCTTATCCTGGTCTAAAGTATAGAGGGCACCTGTGTATTTCCCAAGTGAAAATTCCATCCTCTTTAAATGGGTCTTCTGCTGCTCAAAATCAAGCACAAATTGACTTAAACCTGAAACCAGTTAATTATTTCAGAAGTGTTCACCTGAATGCTTTCCATATGACATCTTTACACCATGAAAAGTAAGACAGATGCTGCAAACCAAGTTTGTAACTCCTTGCTTAGGAACCCATGCGCTCTGCTCTAGCTGCATTTCCCAGCATGGAATACCATTTTAAATGTGAGCATTTATAGGTTTTAATCAGCTTCCAGTATCCCTGGAAAGATTTGCTGGGTAACATGAAACACACTACAATGAGCAAAGCAAGATTGCTCACCCGACTGTGTTCTCAAACATTTCCTCTAATTTATTTCTCAGTGTCTCACAAGGAGGCTCCCCAAAGTGAGACTTTCCATCTTAATTTCCTCCCATCTTGCAATCCTTTTCCACAGTTATACAGACTTAATTTCTCACCTGAACTGCACTCAGCTGTGCCTCCTTCTAATCTTTGCACCACTGACTTCAAGAGCTTTTTTCACGAAAAAGTTGTGGATTTAATTTTTGAAATTTCCTGAGTGAAAAAGGGAGGTTTAAAAGCATCTGCTTCGGGAATGATACATGTAGCATGTAAAATCATATTGCACGCAGAGCAGGAACATTTCTATGGTAAACTAGAAAAGCACATTGCAAAATCAATTCGAACTAGTGAAGTTGTTATGTCCTTCCATATAACCGAAGGCAAATTTCTTAATAAATCATGAATAGCTGTAATTTCTGAAAGGAACAGATTTCGTTTTTCCTGAATGGGGATGTCAGCATTGGACACCTCTGCAAACAGTGCTTGCCTCTCCATAGTGTGGCTGCTTGCTCCGATTTGACCTTTTTTTATAAATTAATTTCTTTGAAGTTGAAAAAATAGTAAAAAATGCAGTGATTGATTTCATTCATAGAGCAATCACTTCTTTAAAACCCCTCTACTTTAGACATAAAACTAAATCAGTTTTAGCTAGAATAGTTACCTGCTAAAGGAAGTCTGAATAAATTGAGCCTGAGAAGGCTTAGGTAAAGGTTAAACCCTGACTTCATACAAGCTTTTATGGGAAATTGGGGCTGCTGTGGGTTGCAGATTTTGACTTGATATAGGGCTGCAACTATCTGCTGGTAGCACAGAGACCTCTTGCTGCTAAAAAGTCATGAATTGTCACAGTAAAATTCTAGTTTTTAGAATAAGCCAAAGCCTAATCGCTAAACTGTTATTATTCAGCTGTATGTTACCCTGACAGCTTTATGTACTAGTGAAAAAAACAGAAACCAGGGCATAAACTTTGGATTGATTTTTTTCTCTGACTGAGGAAAACAGCTTTGCTGGTTGTTTGTTTTTTAATTAAAAACTCTGTTTGAAATGAGATTTTCAAACCCACATAATTTTACTGTTAGTGCTACGTCTCATTTTCCGACGTGATCTGTCCATTTGTTGCATAGGGACAGGATGTGTGCTCCTGAACACCTGAAGGTAATTTTATTAAAATTTTGGCAAAATATATTTTAAACAACGTATAAATGAAAGGTAATGTTTTCTATATTTTTTTTCCTCCATGAGTAAGTCACAACTCTTGGTCCTAAATGCCTCTGACTTAGTCAGCAGGAGTTTTTTATTGACAGTCAGTTGAATCACAGAGTCCAGAGGCTCAAGCACACCAGTAGAGTGACATTTCAAGTAACAGGGGAAAGAGTTGGCTTTTTGTCATGCCAACAGGGAAGATGAGGTTGATTATTCTCTTTTAGCATAGATTTCCTTTTAAAACTGATCAGCATGCAGTCTGGGGAGGTGGCATTTGGATACGTTGTCTTTTAGCGCACTGACAAATAAAACCAGACTCTAATATTTCAAAACTTTCAATCTTTGGCAAAATTGTAAGTGCAACTGGAAAAGCAAGGTATTTTTGTGTGGCATCAGGAGTCTTGTACGTGATGATGTGTAACACAGCTAGTGAGAAAGGCACGGTGCTGCTGGCTGGCAAGCATATGCTCTGATTTCTGCTCTGCTGCTGGCTGCACTTCTTTAATTTTTTTCTCTTTTCCCTCCCATTCCCCATATTTTTAATTCTTTTGTAATTATGATGGAATTGAATGAAATGTATTTTCATCCAAACAAAGGCTGGAAGTATTGGAGTTCGTGCCTGCACAGGGAGCATGCTGAGACCACAAGAAAAGGCTTTCTTCAAACTTTGCATCATCTCTACTGGACTTCATCTCTTATTTGGGTCAGAGGACACCTCAGTTGTGCAGGATCCTGCCACTTTTTCACATCCCCCAGTGCTCCACATCCCTCTCCCAGTGCCAGGGTGCTGCACACAGCCCTGCTGCTGCCAGCTCTCCTGTCCTACAGCAGCTGCCAGAGGCTGGTATCGCAGGGCAGCTGCTGGGTACCAACAGGAAGGGATTTTGTAAATTTTCAATTATTTAATGGAAAAATTGAGGCTTACCAAAAGGACAGGTCCTCAAGCTTCCTTCCACTGGTGCAAATCCAATTTTGTCAGTCTCCATGGCAGTATCGGGGACCAGGCTTTTCCTTCCGCTTACAAGCAATGAAGGAAATCATCCGAAAGCTGTGCACCCAAGAGCTGTGCTGAGAGGCCATTTCTTACTCCATTACCCCAAAAATGGGAGTTTCTGGGTTTGCATGCATGTGATTTCAATTTTGTCAAGCCCTCCCAGCTCCCTCCCTCCCTGTGTGGTTGAGTTCTGCAGCTGCTGGTTCCCCCTTGCCTGGGCTTGGTCCCCTGGCTGCCCTGCCCACTGACCCCCACCCCACCAAGGGATTTCTCCTGCTCCTCAGGAGTAGATAATTTTGAGCCTTCAGTGTGTCCTGCCTACAACATACAATAAGGCAGGTAAGAAAGCAAAGCCATGCAGACAAAAATCCCGCCCTGAAAGCACGAGCCATAAATAAAGCACACAGAGAGGAATTTTCTTTCTTCAATTTAATTGAATTTACTTAGAAAAATAATCAGGCTTGAATGGCTTTTTTAAGGAAAGATTCATGAGCAGTTCACACTTGTGTTGGCAATGTATAATTTATCTTTTTTCCTTTATTAACAGTATATTTAAGTATGAGGAGATACTTTTCTACAACAAGCCTTCTACTGCATACAAATAGGTTAAAAAAAAAAAAAATCCAACCCCACATTGATGTTAAATTATTCGTACACATTGTATTGTGCATGCATGTAAGAAAATAACACTCTCTGTAACAAGAGTAATAGTAAGGACAGTCCCTTTTTGTACCTGAAAAGTGCAGCAGACTACAGTGAAACCCTAAAACATCTGGGGTCAACTCACTTCTAAAAGCACTTCTGCTTGTGGATTATTTATTTCACTTGTCTTACACAGCGCATGGTTCAGGCAGTTTGCACATTTCTGTGATAATGGATGTGGTTTATGAAGAGGCTGAAGCATGGACTGAGCCAAGTTTGGGGAGACATCCCACCACCCAGGAATCACCACCATGTTCAGATGGGCCAAATCCAGCCTGTATTCCAGGTTAAGGTGCTCGGGGCCATTTGGGGGGAATGGCCCCTCAGCTGTGGGTATCGTCCCAAGTACGGAGCTGCCAGCACTGCTGGGATCAGCGGTGGCCCTGCCAAATGACAGGGAGGCATCAGCTGCTCAGAGATGAGGATCACTGCTCCAGCAGCTTTGAGGGGGCTGGGGACAGAGGTGGGGAGCAGGAATTTCCCCGCTGGGTCCTCTCTGTGCTCATCACTACTCGACATAATTAATGCACACCCTTCTACACCAGCAGCTTCCCGGGTGGCCCTTGCAGCCCCGCAGGCGCGTCTGTATTTTACATTTTGCTGTGGCTCGGTGCTGCCCGTTTGTCTCCCAGGATCAGCTGTGGCCACAGCAGAAATGAAGCCGGGAGAGAGGCAGACCTCAGGAGCAGACCAGCCCCTCTTCTCCTCCAGCTGGGAAACCCAGTGAAGAGTTAGAGGGTAAAACCAACCTGGTTCCCTGGCTGCCCCCCACTGCAGGTGGTGGCTGCCAGCTCACTGAGATGAGCACGAACAACCCTGAACGTCCTCCTGTGGGGCTGCAGTGGAAAGAAGGATTTTTTGGCTCAGTCAAAACAACACACCCAGTAGAGCCAAAGAAAAATGGCTATTCCTTAACTTTTGTTGTCCTGCTCTGAGCTGGCGAGGGCTTGCTGCTCACTGCACAGGACCTGACCATATCCAGCATGTCAGCTCTTCATTTTAAACACAGATCTATGGCCCATTCACAGCACCTCAAAATAGGTATAACACACTAAACAGCCAGGTCGTAGTAGTTTGGGATCAAGGTTTTTCAAAAGCAAGTGATTTTAAGTACCCACTGAAGTCCACATAAAAGCCTTCTCAGTGCTGAGCATCCACCTGTAGAGCTACCCTCTGTGGGGAGCCAGAATTTGGGTAATTGAACCCAAAGCTGTTGCTAAAAATCCTGGCTGGAGCAACGGTCACCCCTCAGAGCTCCTGAACCCATTTTTCACCCAAAGCTTTTCTATCACAGCTACCATATAGAGGTTTTGTGTCTCCAAAGCTGTGCAACTACAGAGAATATTTTGGAACGCATAAAAATGTGGTGATGATGCCAGAGAAAAGTACAAAAAGAAAGGGGGAAGCACACCTTGTTTTTTAAATACTTACTTTCTGAAGGAATTTCTGTCTTAAATGAAAAAAAATCGCATCACATTCTGTTGGCTGGATTAACAGCTAACTGAAAAGGAAATTGGACCAAAATATGAGCACTGTGGGATGCAAGGCCAAACTCGCACACAAATAGCTTGTAAGAAGTATTGTGGGGGGGGAAGGGGAACCTGCCTCAGACAGTTGTTTTTTAAACAAGCACACAACCATTGAACTAGGAACACAAGAAAGCCAGGGCACACTATCAGAGGCACTTGCAACAGCTGCACGTACTCTCAATGAGACTAAACTGCTTTAAAGTAAAACAACAACCAGCAATGGATCAGGAATTCAGAGGGGTCAGACACAGCCAGCCAGCCCTTTGCCAGCCACTGGGCCAGTGCTCTGGGTTATAAATAGGCCCTGGGTTATGAAAACTGTGGCTGTTACAGAATGGATAAGAGATTTATTTGTATGGTATGGTAGAAAAAGTAATGACCTGAATCCTGCCTAAGACCAAATCCAATTGTGAAAGGACTTAAGTTGCTGTTTGTTATGTTAATTTGTTTTTCAATGAGATTTACCCAGCAACTTATTTTTATCAAATAAAATGCAAACTATTTTTCTTTTTTAATCACATCTGTGTCCTGGAAACTAATATAATTCAGTGGATATTATTGGCTACTGTACAATATGACATTTTTCAGGATCTGGCTCTGATACTGTTGAAATAGCTCTGCCTTCAGCTGAGTTTATATAAATCATCAGTCATTTTTGAAAGGGTTTGTTTTGATCATAAGATTGACATGCAGGCAAGTTAAACCCCCCACTTTTAACCATCTATCAACTTTAAAACAGATTTTAGATTTTTACAAGTGCTTCAATTTAACCTCTGCCTCATTTTGCCCACCAGCTGCCTGCGCACACTGAGGTGGCTACAGAGCATTCCCCAGGCCATACACCTCACCTGCATCCAACTGAAGCAAACATCTGGAGAAGCCTGGACTTCTGCTCCCACTAGCTGGCTAACAGATCCACACTGAAATCCCATTTTTCATTGTTTATCTGCTGTGTATAGATTACTATTTGCTTTACCCAAAAAGCTGTTAAACACAAAACAACTGCTACTGAGACATTCCCCTTAAGAAAAAAGGTCATGGTCTTAACACTAGAGGTGACAGATGAATTTCTAATGCACTGGAACTTAGAAAAATCCCTGCCAATGCCATTTAGGCATCAACTAAAAAAGAAGGCTTCTTCTTCTCCCTAGGAAAAAGCCATGAAACCAGCATGTAGGCATATGAGACCTTTTTAATTGCCTTGCATACTTAGAGAATCAACATGAAGATGACTTTTTGACTTTTCAAATGACATGCCCAGATCGCTTATAGCAACGTACCATGACCGGTGTCTCTCGAGCCAGTTTTGGTTGCCCACCTTAAGATCAATTAGGAAGGTGTGACCTGAAGAGGATGGAGGTCCCCACAGGCCCATCCTGGATATGAATTAAGTCAGTGCCAATTGCTTTGGGCATTCAAAAATCTCTTAAGGTCACTTTCCAAATGCTGATTCTTTTCTGATGGACCATCCTCAATTCATTTGGGCTGGGAGGCTTCAAAATAAGAGACAATGGGAGTGGTCATATTCTCCAGAAACTCATTAAGACTTATAAAAGGTTTGTGGTTTCTCTTCCTAAGGAATACATTCACATTTCTTTCAGTCATGGGTTTTAGATATCAGGAATCTACTCAAATCTGAGTTACTTTTCCTTTTCAGGCCAAGAAAGATAGATTTTGTACTAGTATTGAGTGCAACACCACTTTCTAAAGAACTGACTTTCACTACTCTTCTCAAAGCATGTGGTATCCAGAACCATTCCCATATTTACCTGCATCAATAGCATATGGAAGAATATTATTACCCAGAACAAGCTCAATCAAGGAAAGCACAAAACCAGACTCCTTTTGTCCACATGTTATCTTATCTCTGCTGCTGAAGTGAAACCTACCAAGAGACAATGTTTTAAATAAGTATAAATAACATTAATAAGAACTGGAGGAATGCAAGATCAATGAAATTCACCAGCACACAACATTTGTTTAAACAGTGTAGCAGTATTATTCATTTCTACAGCTAGATCGTCACAATCCCGTTACCCTGCAAAGAGAGCTGTCCTTTCTTACAATTGATTTAAATAATTTTGACTGTGCTGCTCGCAGCATCATTCAAAAAAAAAGAGAAAATATTAATTTACAAAATAACCCATTCTCCATATTTATTATGACAAATAAAAATCTTAAATAAAACAGGCTTTCTCTCCCCTCTTTCCCCCCAACCCATCCCTCATTCCAATTTCAGGTAGCTTGGCACTGAGTAATTAAACATTAAAAAATCAAGTTTGTAGACTTCATACAGCTGCGTTTGGTGCAAGGAGCTGATGTTCTGGAAGAATTCTGTGGTCATTTCGTCAGTAGTTCTCGTAGACTTTGCATAGGTGGGGAATTTCAGGTAGTTGCTTACTCCCGCCAGCTGGAGAACGTAATTCGAATCCTCTTCGAGCGTTTCGTACTTTCCTATGAGGTCGTAGTGGATGTGGCAAGGGTGGCAGAGGGAGTACACAGTCTGCCAGTGCTCGTTGAAGGGCTCTTCTCTTTGGGTGTGTGGGTCGATGAGATACGCCACAAACTCTTCAAATTTCACGTCATCACCTTTCCGCAGAGCTTCCTGGGTTGCGTTTTTCCTCTGGCGCCTCACGATCTTGGTGCCGTATCGCTTATGGAAGGAAGTGTTGTACTTCTGGGTGAACTTGTTCCTGTAGGCTGACACCAGTCTTTCAAAAGGCTCGCGAACAAAGAGGAACTTCATGTAGTTTTTCAAGCGGTGGTTGATCTCTGGGATGCTGTACTGGTTGAGGGTCTTCAGGTTTGAAGACACGTGGGCTTCGTTGGCCGGGATTTCCATCGGATCGCTGTATTTGCCTCTTCCCGTCAAAACCATCATGACTCTCTTCCAGTTTGTGCAGGCCACTTTGGGAACATAGCAATAGATCATTTCATGATCTTCATCCACGACCAGGTGCTTGAGATCGCTGGGTGTCAGCACACGGCGCTTCCTGCTGGACACGCTGTTTGCTCGGCACGTGTCTGTCACTTGGTCTCGCCTGATCTGATGAAGAATTGCTGTGTTGGACAACTGCAAAGGAAGCACAGGCACCAGTAGGTCAAGGGCTGGGAAACTCTCACTGCCTTTTTTGCTTATTATACAAATTCATAGAAAAGCAGATCTTTCCCTGCATGGAATAATTCATTATGTAGCTGAGTACAACTGTTACTGTTCTAGAAGATAAACTCTTTTTGTCTCCAAACTTCTTGATACACACTGATTAAATACTGTTCACACAGCATCCACAGCTTTGCTTTGAAGACAGCATGAAGCCGCACAAGTGCTCGCGCAGCATGGGGGCAAAGTGTATTTACAGAACCCTCATCCTGAGATGTGGTTACTGCTTTTCTTAGGCCTGGAAAACAAATCTTGCCTCCACTCTGCAGTCCAACGCACAGCTACAGCAGTGTTGGACCTTTTGCTGCTGAGATGGGGTAGGAAGATACCAGAGCTGGAAAATATGACAAAACAAAAACAGTGTGTCTTCTTCTTACTGGTGTCTTTTATGTTAGAGAATTAAATAGTCATGTTTCTTGGCTATGATCTTGAATATGGCTTATAAGGCTATGACGAGAATAAACGAAGCCCATGGATATTCCTGATACTCTCCAAGAGGAAAATTCATTCAGATATGATGACCGTGCCAGTGCAGGGCTGCTGTGTTTGGTTATTCAGAGGTGTCTCTGCACGGCATGGGGTTTTGCTGTGCAGCACTGTCCTCACTGCTACAAATACCTTATTACATACTGAGAATAAACTGCATCAAAGCAACAGTGGGAAGATTTTAGTAATGTTATTTACATTTATTTAACACCACTTACCTGTGAATTTCAAAGAGCCTTATGCTCAATAATTAATTTAGCCTCAAAGACAAGAATTAAGGCAAGTATTGACATTCCTATTTGATAGGCAAGGAGGACTGAGATTCCTTCTTGTATGCTGAGTCTTTCAAAAGTACTTATCTAGTACCTTCTTGTTGAATTAACATGAATCACAGGACATTGTGTCCTGTATTTGAGGCAATGTAGACTCTATGCACCTGCTGTGTATGTTCCCTTGGTTATAGGGGTCTTCCTCCCTGCCAGTATACTGGCCAAAACCAGTATATGCCAGGCAAAACCCTTTGTCCTTGCAAATGGTTTTGCACCAGCTTGGGACCTCATACTGAACCTCGAGTTTCTGCAATTATGGGTTCAAATCTCTGCTTTCAATAGCAGTATTTAGCCATGATTCATCTTTGAAAAACCCAACAAAACTCAAAGAATAGGATCCAAATAAACTTTAGAGTCAAAACCCAAATGAATCTCCAAGATGGGACCAAGCCACTCACCGGATTTCTGAGCTTTGGAGAGAAAGGAAATAGAAATTGCATTGTTGCAGACGAGCCCTAAGAGCTCCAGTTTCACCCACCCAAGGGGCAGCACGTGAGTAACAGATACTCTCCCTCCATCTGGGCTGTAGTGGGCTGCAGAGAAATGTTTTCATGGGATAAGCAACACCAAGGGGCTGGTGCAGCTCAGCTTTGGGCAGGAGGACTTTTTCTTCAAGAGAGCGTGTATGTGCCAAGCCCGGGACCTCCGTGTTTTGCACAGTGCCACCCACCACTTCTCCTCTAAATTCCCTGATACTTTCCTCATCTCTTTTGCCCCTCTGTTCAGTAAAATGCTGGCTAGTGGTTAAAATGTGCAGTGGCCCAGTGCAGCTCTTTTAGACAGCTTGGCTTGTCTTTTGTGTGTGTGTGCGTGTGTGTGTGTGTGTGGTATCCCCCTGGATACCTCCCAGGTGCACTTCAAGGGCAGTTTTATGTTATAGTCAAAGAGATGAGAAGCCAGATGTGAAATGTGCTTCGTGCTCTCTAGGAAAACTGACTGGCAGGGAGTTTCCAAATAAGATGTTAGAAAGCAGTTGTCAAGGACCACACAGATTTTTCAAGAAAATTACTTTTTCTGTTAAAAAAAATTAAAAATCCCTATTTCAGTTTATGATATCCTCAGAGCAAAACAGAAGTAATGGTTCTCAACCAGATCTATACTGGTTAGAGATACCAGTGAATAATTTTCAAAGAACTAAACAAAACCCAATGGACACACAGACAGAAAAATTCTCCTTTGCAGCAGGTAAAAAGCTGAAATCTCTCTTTCTGAAGATTTTCATCAAAAATCATATAGCACAGTAGTGCTGTTTGCCTCTGGTTTTAGAGTTAAAAAAAAGAGAAATGCCTGAATATATTGCTACATCATAATATGTTAATGCACTGTGTTTGATTTTCTGGTGCTGTTCTTAGGATAAATACAGAATTAAGTGGATGAGAATCTATGGTCTGTATTAGATAGAAGGTCAGATTTGATAACATAATGGTTGCTGCAGACCCTAATCTGCAGATGAATCTTTGTAGAGCTGTGCTTTGCTCCTGATTTTATTCCTCCATCAATAGGCTAAGCACTTCTTCCCCATACATTAACATTAATGAGATTTTCAGACATTTAGAGTAAGGGGAAAAATGCAGCCTTACTATTTGCAATTGCAAATGAGATTGTACTACATTAAATTCATTTAGAAGATTACACTTGTGCATTTTCAAGTGGTACTTTCCTCTCACTCTTTTTAATGTGGAAAAAAAATGTGAAGAAATGGCATAAAAGTTTGGTCAGCTACATGTACTAAGTATACAGCAGCACCCCAGGGTGAGCTGTGCATGTGCTCTGGCTTGCCTGGGGGCACACAGAATGCATATTAAATAGCAAAGCAACAGTGAAAGGGGATTGTCTTGTTCCCATCAATGACAGCACCCTTTGGCATGGCTGATGGATGAAGGGCCATGTAGGAAATAGAAAGCTTGACTTCCTTTTTATTTTACCTTATTGACTTCAGTTTACTAAAAAGAAAAAGAAAAAAGGCCAATTCAGTGACTATCTTAGAACAACACCAACTGTATCAAAGCCCATTTCTATTGCAGCTGACTAACACACCTGATGCACCCTGGAAGAGCTGACCTACCTGCTTCCCCTTGAGACAGAAAGAGTCCTGCTGGCTCTCCTCAAGGTTTCATGGGAACAGCCCTCTGGCTGAAGGAGTGGCTGGTAGGAAAGCCACATTCACCCTGCTCTAGTGAAAGGTCAGGTAAGGCACCTGAGAGCCTTTGATGGAATCCTGAAAGAACCACCAGACTGTCCTTTGCACAGAGGACATGCTCTGTGGCCCCTAGAGTCTACAGCACCACGGAAGGTAATCATAACAGCATTTTCAATTTAGTATTTTGAAACTATACATTAACAGTGAGTTGGCTGATGGTAATATGGTTCCTTTTCATTTTAAGTTACAGGCAAGGCTTTTAAGCCACAGAACAATTTCACTCCTGAAGCTGGTGAGGGTAACTGGGGAAACAGTAAGTTTAAATGAGACTGGAAGTACATTTGTTTAACCTAGAGGTCCACTTGGCCAGGGAAAATGTGCAAATGTGCTCACAGCTAATGAGGAAAATATACCCCACAAATTTAAGCAGCAGAGAGAAGATCCAAGGAACAGGTATCTTTAAACCCATGGATGGTGAAGGGCAAGACAAACAATTAGGGTCATGGACTGTCTTCCTCCAAAGCTGTTACAGGTGTGGCTACAGCAGAGCCGTGAGCATGCAGCTGTGGCCTGAACACTGATGGCTGTGTCTGTGGTTATTACCAGAGCTCCCTGCTGATCCCTCAGTTCTAGAAACCAAAATAATGGCCTAAATCCACTTTGGGAGAGGACACTTCTAAGCCTGTGTGCAGATTACCCTGAGAGCAGTGTGGGGGATGGTGATAAAGTCAGTGCTCGGGTCTGTCCTCTGACAGTCCAGCTTGGACTTCATCAGGGCATTAAAGGTTTTGGGAAGACATCTGATAAAAGCAGCTGTTCTTCCCTGAAAGGACTGACACCACAGATGCACTTAATCATGTTTTTGTTTTCCTGCAGAAGTTGTAAAGGGGGACAGAGAAGAAGGGCATGTCAAGATCAAAGCTTTCCTTCCTTTTCTGATGCAGCAACCAAGTTGAACAGCGAAGCGACATGAGCGGCGGGAGATTTCTAAGCTCCGTGGCATTAAAAGAAGGAAAAGAAAAAAAGTAGTCTGGGGACACTCTGATCCCAGAAGCTTCTCATCTCCATCAGTCCCAAAGAAATAACAAGGGGGAAAGCCCAGCACACTCTGCTCAGGTGGATGTCCTTCTGTTCAGTGGAAGGTGGGTGTGTGTGTGTGCAGGGAATGAGGGCAGGAGGGCTTTTTGTGGAGAGCACTGGAGAATATACTGACCAGAAATGCGTATGCTGACCAACTGGCAGTCATCAACTCATTACAGGCAAAGGTTATTCAAGGTAAACCAGAGTAATGAGATGGGAGGTATTTCCTTCTGGTTACTTAGGCACAGCAGGATAAAGTAATCTTTGAAGACCTTTCCAAGCTTGATGGCCAAGCAGCAAGTACAGATTTAAACACAGGGAATTTTTAATTTTTTTTTTCCTGAATATAGTAGTGTGCTGAAAACTAGGTGCAGAGATCAATTCAATTCACAGGTACCTGCACTGAAAGCAGTTTTTTAATAGAAGGATGGAAATACTGAAGTGTCACTCAAAAAGCCCATTAATTAAATTGTCTCACTATAAAAATTATTGTGGAAAGAAGTACCCCCCACATTTACCAGGCAGGGTTTTGTTTATTTCTACTGCATTGCCTGCAGCTAGTTCTGTGTTACTGTAACCAGGCTTGAAACCAGCCTATGCTGAGACTGCTAACATGACCTTTGATCATGGCAGACTGAAGGGTGAAATCATCCGAATTAGTTTAGTGTGGAATAAAGAGGATAAATATTGTGAATGGGGTTTGCAGTCCCATTCCTTGCTAAATTGATTTTTCTCTTCAATTTTGCATTAACGAAGACTTTGCATCTGCCTTTAATTCTTCAGTTACCTTCGTGTTTGGAGGTTTGGTTTGAGTTCTATGGTAGAACTGTGCAAGTTGCTGCAGAGTTCCCCTCATCTGTGGTCCATTGATTAAAAACCAGGTGACACCCAGCTGGGTCTATCCAGCAACGTTAAAACCAGAGCTCATTTCCACCAAATTCTTCGTAATAGTATTTGTTCAGAAGGGGTGTGTGCAGCAGCCTCAGAGTCCACAGAAAGAAAGGTCTTAAAGTGAGAAGTGTCAGACAGACCAACTATAGGTGGCACTAATGGTGCTGGTTTTGTGACATTGAGACAGACTTTCAGTTGTCTGAAATCTCAGTTATTATCAGCTCTCCTTCCCCCAGCCCCTCAATTACACCATCTGAGTCCTAGAAGGTGTTTGTTATTCAATATACACAATATTTTTCAGTATTCATTTTGTTTTCCCAGATGATAAAAGGGTGGGGGTTTTTCGAGCATGAGATTACATGCAAGCACGTTTCCAATCCTGTTTTCACATGAAAGGTGTGAATAAGACTCTTGCAACATTGATGGAGAGCCTTGAAGTTACAAACACGGTTTAGACTATTTTAAGACTTGGCTTTTACGATTTGCATCCATAATTACCCTAATTAGTGTATATATGTGCTATACACCAAGTTCTAGATTGTATTCTTAAAAATGTTCAGCACTAGACAATAATGGGGAACTAGCAATTTTTCATGCTCGACAGTCCAAGCACAAGAATTTCTCAAATCATCACAAATAATTATTACTCTGTGCAGATTTCTACAGATGACAGTCAGACAATTGTAGCTATGTAGAATCAAAACACTGTATCGAAAAGAACAATTGCATGTTCGATAAGGGCATTTTATTAAACTGACCTGAACTGCAACAATTTTTTTTAAAGTAATAGCTTTGCAGCTTTTCATACTTTGTTTTACTTCACATTTCATAGCATATTATTTTTGATTTAACTTTTTCAAAAACTTCAGGCACTCAAATGAGAAGCACACGAAAACTCAATTAATGTTTGCTCAGAGAAAGTACACTGTGTGTACTGGAGATGGAAATGCTTAACATCTTCCCTGACAACTTGTGGGCAGACAAACTGGAATATGAATTTGCTACGAAAATGTCTCTACAGAGTGGCTGGATAATAGAAGAAAAACTAATATTAACTTAGGAGCATTTTTACTAAGCGAGAACATTTTAGAAGCAAATTATATCCTCTGAAGGAAACTCTTGAAATATTACAAAGCTGTCTTCTTTTCTCCATTTCATGTATTGAATTTACTGCCCTATAGAGAAGATTAGGCTAAATATGCTTTTTTTTTCCCAATTCTTTGTATTGCAAACCAAGATAACCAGACAATTTCAGTTCCCATTGCAGAGAATGCACCAGGGCTATGAAAAGAAGAATCAAAGCTCTTGAGAGTAAAACAGTCATACACAGTAGCTGCTAACACTGTATTGCCAAAAATCCTGCATTGCTTCATACATTCCCTCCTTCTTCTTCCTGTGCACATCCCCAACTTCCTCCGCCTGTGTCTGTGTGCACTCAGAGAAGGGTACAGCAGAGAAGGGTGAGATAATCCAGCAGTTGCATTACTGTGGGGACTACAATGATTTGATTAAACTCCAAACCTGCATCAACTTTGGCATTCACTCTTTGTCCAGGTACTAGACAAGTACTAGTTGAGTGCTGGGAAAAAAAACCACTGGACCAGTCAAAACCTGGCAACAGACACACATGCAGCCACAGATGCTGATACTTTTCTGGGAAAACTTCACAACTAGGTGATTAAATATTGGCCTTTTCATCTTGGAGAGAAAGTAAAGTACCACAGGGAGGCTAAATGATGCAAAATCTTGAAAAATCAGAGATTGACACCAAATGGCACCAGCTGTATATAAAACCAGCTTTTTAATCAGGCTAAAACTCTTGTCACACAACAAGATACAGATTCAGGAAGAAAAGAGCCAGCTCCCTTTCAATGCCACCTTCTCCTGTATAATCCCAAACATCTTTGGAAGCCTGTCCATTCTCACTCTCCCTGCTAGGAACTATTTGGTATCAGGACTCATACCATACATAGGGTTTGGGGCTGATAAGATAAACGTGTATATCTTGTAAAGTGTCTCCTCTGAACAAGAAGAGGGAAAAGTTGGAAGTCCCCAGGAAGATCAAGTAGAAAGCCCTATGGCCTGGGCACATCGAGGGTGAAGGATGCGCTGCTATGCATGCTGCTGTTCTGAAGCTCTGGGGGAATATTACAAACACAGGGCAGGCAAAACTGAAGTGACTGAGTTTAAGGGCAATACATGCAAGAGGTAAGAAACCTTCAGGGAGACTAGAGAAACCTCAAGATGGGAATACTTAAAGCAATTTTCATGTTGGTGGGTTTATTGGGATTTAGTTTATAAAAGATGAGTGTGGAGCTTCATGTTGCCTGTACCAAGAACACTTTGCACTGTCTTTCCAGCAGCCAAAGAAAGGAAGAGGGAGAAGGGGAATAGATAGTCAATCCTTTTTTCTTCTCTCACAGCAAGAAGAAACGGATGAAACCCCAGACTGGGACCTCAGCAGCCATGGTGGGCTGAGGGTGATGGAGCTGTGCTGCCTTCTCATGGCAGAAGCTCTGTGCTGGGACCAGACCTCTCTGCACCGCTGCCACAGCCGCTTGCTGCCGCTCTGACACAAAAGGACAGCACGTGATGAATCTCTCTGCTCCTGGCTCATTCTTTAAGTGCAGTGATAAATCACTGTTTGCATTAAAAAGCTGAAAGGCCTGGCTATCATATGAATTTAATTTTAACATGAAAACTCTCTGTCCTTTCCCCTCCAACACACACACACATGGACAGATGTGTGCCCATCTGATGGCTGGGGCTGAGCTCGTGCTCTCTGGACCTGTGCATGGAACCTGTAACACAGAGAGACACAATCACTGTCTTTCCAACCCTCCTTTTCCAACAATACACTACTGTTGCCCACAGGTGCCTGGGAAAGAGCCAGGCTTGCAGAACTATCTCCAAGTCAGCAGGGATTGTAGACAGGGTCAAAGAAGCTTCCACTTTTTATCTCACAACTGCCAGGTTAGAGTCGGGGCATAGATGAAACATAAACGGGGACAAGCGGATGGGTTGGGAAGCTCGAAGCCAAGCGAGTGACCTGTAGCTGCTGCACTCTGCTAATATGTCTTTACTGTGGGAGCTGTAGATGTGATTTTCAAGGAGAGGCTTGAGAATTGGTTAGGAAAAGGCATGCCATGGACATCTGCAAATGATGCACCAGGAGGAGCACTGGGCTGGGGATGCACGGAGTCAGCCAGGGTGGAGCTGGGAGTAGCCCTTAAAAAACAGGATAAGAAACTACATTTTAACATAGCTGGCATCTAGGAGACAATGGAAAAACTGACATTTGTTTCTCTGTTGCAAGGAGTTGTGCTTGCAGGGGTGAGATAAACTGGGTGGAGTGGGGAAACAGGATAGAGTAGATTTGTAAATACAAAAATACATAAGAAATTCCATGACGAGGAAAAGAACAATTTGGACTCAGTCTGATTAGGACAAGTAGTAACAGAGCTAAACAAGTGAGACTCAGTTTAGATACAGGCTAAATCCCAACGGAAAGGGAAGATAAGTGTGTGCTGAAACAGAGTGAGGAATGTCCAGCACTGGGAACATCCACCAAGAAGATGTTGGAGGGACTCAAACGATCCCACCACACAGGCAAGTGTTGTCTTGCAGGTCCTTCAAGCTTTGCAAACCTGGGATGGTGGCTTCTGTAAGCTAAGCTTGCTGTCATAAATCTCAGTATTCCACACACTCTAGGAGCAAGGCTTTCAGCAAACACTGTGCAGCCATACAGGCAGGGGCCAGTTAGTGCTGTGGATGAAACCTCCCTGAGGAAAAGGCAACGCCGTCCAACTCCGGGGTGGGCAGAGACCAGACAGGAGCTCAGACAGAAACCGTGTGAAACCCTGCACAGGATGTGGGGAGGAGATGCAGGAGGTCTGAATGCCTGGAGTTGCCTGGGACACATGTGCCCTGCTCCCCCCAGCAGCTCTGACCTGGCAGCCAACGTTTATGGATTTTTCAGTAACACAAATCCTCCTCCCTGTACCTCCGGGTTGCAGCTTAGGTGTCACACAGTCAAGTAGAAATACTTATTTTCTTCTCAGCAGGATATCTGCTATTTTAAGTGAATACAATTTACTTGGTCCCATGCTAAATCAGGGTAATATGTTTCCAATTTTTAACTCAGTGTGCAACACACCAATATTGCTCCAGAGCTTTTGAAACCCAAATAGGAGAAGCAGGAGAGAGTTGCTGCATAGCTGGTTTCCTTACATATAATTCATGGGCTTTAGCAACCCCCTCGGGGAGAGGGGAAGCCCGCAATTACGTGTTTAGCATGTTGAGTCCCTGTTCCCCAACCCGAGCAGGCATTTGGTTGGAATGGGACACTGTGGGATGTCCCTTCCGATAGCTCTGAGCAGGTCAGGTGAGCGCAGCTCCTGTGGGTCAGGGATGCAGGTCCAGGCCCCCACCAAGAAATGCCGTGCTGTTATTTTTAAGGTAAGAGGCTGGAAGTAGGAGTGCTGATGCCTGCCATGTGTAACCCTGCTGTAAGCTCTGCCCTGTGAGCCTTGCTTCTGTCTAACTGGATGGTGCCAAGGTCCAGAGGAGACAGGGAAGAGAGAGCTAATCTCACCCTCCCAGCAGGTCAGTGTCAGAAACAAGAACAGATTTCATCTCGTATCTCAATATGACTCTCTTTTCTTGTAATGATCTGGATGAATTCATCCTGACACAGACTGGCAAAATATCCATATCCTTTGCGTAATGATTTTCTTCTCCTCGACTAAACTATTACAAATTAACATTGAATTAATTTACTTCCCCTTGGTAAGGTTATATTTTGCTCAGACTAAACCTTGCTGTTCTAAGGTAACTTTTTCTGGCATGTCTGACTGTGCTGCTCACTAATGCTCACAGAAGGTGACTAACCAGGGTTGCTCATTCTCCATGGCCTTAATTACAGTGAACCGGAAACTTTTCACCTTTCTGCTGCTGTACAAAAAGAATTAGATGACCTCCTGCTTGAAAAGACAAAAGGCCTCTTATACTAAAATGCTAGCATTCATTTATAATCTTAATTACAACACGCTTCCCAGGAAACCTTCCTGCTGCAGAATGCAGCACAGAAATAAGGCTCTGGGTTAACATGGAAAGCCTGTTTCATCAACAGCTTCCTAGGTCTGATTTATTCTTTACTGAGATAAACACCAGCGACTCCAGCCCCGAGGGATGCTCAGTCCCAAACAAGCCAGCAGTAAGTAGTCCTTTAGCCCAACTATAATCCTGTCAGGATTGGGCCCAGAAAGAGACCAAAACAAAAGACAGAAGATGAACCATGACACAGGAGAGGAAATAATTTGCTTTTTCAATATTTTCTGTTTTTGTTAAAACCCCCAGCTGTTTCAGTCTTTGTGCACCAAAACAAACCCACTGCCAGTAGCCAACCACAAGTGATTCCACCACAGGCTTCTCTGGGAAGCAAAGAACATATGCATAAGGCTGCTTTCCCTGTTGGCCACCGACACCTCTTCCCAAATGCTCCATCCACTGTGCCAGCTCCACACAGACAACATCCAACATTCTGTGGATCCGACCACCAGTCCCCTGCTGGAAACTTCCAGTCCTCCTGGGTTCCTCTACATCCTCAGCACAGCAATAAAAGAACAGAAAATACACCTAGGTAATCTTCTTTAAATCCTGACAAGCCTAGGGTGCCTTGGTTGCATTTTTAAGCATCTGACTTGCTACGTTAATTCTTCTTATTTCAGAGCATGAGGACAACGCTAAAAGTCCCTTTCATCAGCCATTCAAGACAACTGGAAGGTACAAATATTAGCATGATGCCTTATTCATTTTCCTCATCTCTACAGCTGTGTTTACTGTGATTTCTAAGGGTTCTCTGTCTCATCTAATAACAGATCCATTTAGAGACTGCATACTAAATGTTGCTTTACAATAGAAGAACAAATTCTTAGTATTTCTTTAAATGGCAGCTATTTTTTTCAAACTGTTACCTCAACTACAGCCTGAAAGAATTTTTTTTAATGCTCATTCTTTTTTAAACTTCCCAAAGAAAATGAGCAGAAAAGGCCTCTCTGAGCTGAGGCTTTTGGGATCCTTCTCTGGCTGCAGCCAAGCTCTGTCTCCTTGCTCTCTGCTCCTTTCACAGATGCTGAAGGCATGCCAGCCTCTCATCTGTTCCCTCTCTATCTGCGGAAAGGGCTGGCTCCCTCTTCCTTGCTCTCGTACCCTTGTCACCCGCCTTATCCCACCTGCAGCTAGAGCATGCCAGCAAAGATCGGAAGAAAACAGAGCTCCAGGACTAGGTTTCCAGCCAGCTCTTGCTCTGCATGCAAAGCCCCCTGGAGCAGGTCCCTGCTGTCCCTGAGCTAATGTGCCTGCAGCACCGGGCAGGCACTCATGCCCTTGGCGAGCGGGGAGAGCATGGAAAGATCGGGAAGATCTCCCCTCTCCCTGAGCACTGAGGCAAGGCAGAGAGGTGCCAACCCGCAGCCCGGAGGGACGTGGTCTGACAGCCAGGAGTGAGTCGAGGCATTCAGCTGCGGGGCTCGGGGAGCCAGGAGTGTGCGCTCCATGGCAAAGCGCCCGCGTGCTCCGTGGAAACGTGCCCGCTGCTGCGCCGTGGGGAACAGGGCGGCTCTGTCCCGCACACAGGGCCGGCCTGTTCCACCTCCACGGGGCTCCTCGCGTGGCAGAGGGAGCGCTTGGCCTCGAGCTGCTCGCAGGGGCAGCTTCCCCTCAGCTCAGGCAGAACGCAGAGCCTGGCACTTTACACTCACCGTGCTGCCCGTTGTTATTGCAGCCTTGGCAGCGTGCTTATGGGGGAGCTGGGAGCTTGGGCAGCGACAGCCCAGCTACCACTGACTTCTGCTTGCCCACCCTTACCAGTCTGTTACAGTTCCCAGGACTTTTGCTTTCATAAGCTGCTTATTTTCTCTTTGATTAACAAATAATGCTAATAAGCTGGGCAGGAATGCATACATCTCCCTTTATACATACATATGGATAGGTGTATATGCATCCTTACCCACATCCAAGCAGTAAGCACCCAGATGGCACAAACATTTATGTGGGTCACAGACCAGGGCTCATGGGTGCTCCCAGGCTGTACTGAAGCCCTGAAACACATTCTGATGTGTAAGTAGGTGGGACTGAAAAAATTCAGAGGCACAGTGGAGGGAAAACACACACTACTGCTGATCTTCCTTAGCAGGGTGGTGTGAGAAGCATCCATGGTGCCTACTCAGTCAGTACCTGGAACTGCTGCCACCTCCCTGATGATTTCAGTCAAGAGATGTCCAATGGCTCCTGAGAAACACCGGCAGTTGATGATGTTCTGGCTTACTGAATAGAGGTTGTCCTTCTCCAGAGCTGCCAGGTGACATGGACTTAGGAGCAGGGAAAAGTGACAAGTTCACAAAATGTAGGAAGAACTGATATTCCTGACACAAGAAGTAAACCTAAATTACAGTTTCTTGCTAAGAGAGCTGTCATTTTAGACTCTCTCTGCAGGAGCTTCCACCCACAGGATCCATGAATGAAGAGTCAAAGGTTTCTCCACCCTGCAGCGTTGCCTGCTGCAGGACCTGTTTTCTCAAGGCAGGGAGAGCTGCCAAGTGCTCCATGCCCTTCACCCCATGGGGATGCTTCCACGGCACAAATGCCTCCACAAACACACTGATAATTAACAGTGGATTTTGCTCTTTGAACGTATCCTGTCTTTTATGAGATATATCAGCACAGCTGACCTAGGGATTAACAATGATATCCAACTGCTTTCAACCCTCTTAGTTCTGCATTTCAAATATAAAACTGATTTCATGAAAGTCTGCTTATCCTGTTGTTTCTAAATCCCTTCTGGTGGTTGATCCTAGCTGGAGCAGGTCACTGCACGAAGGCCCATTTGCAAGGACCATTCTTAAACACTTTTGATCTGGAGTCTGCAAATCTATGTCCATTCCTGCAATCCATCCCATGGGTATCTTCTAACTGATGTGTATCCCAGCTAGCACGAGCAGGGAAGTCTCAGAAAGCCTCTTCCCAACTTCTCCTACTGTTTTTAGAGACATTCGCTTCCTGCTTCATGACCTAACTTTATCTCTGGATTTGTTTGTTTAAAAATAAACTTTGTTCACAGGGAAAAGCAGTACGTGGGATTCACTGCTTCCAGGAACAAACCGTAATTTCATTCAATTTATTCTGCTTTCCCAGGCACTCTCTTATTCCAGCTCTCCATCACCTCTCTTTATGCACATGCAAATCCAAGCCCACAGCTTCAGTCCCTCCCCCCAGTGCCCTTCAGAAGTGGTTACAACCCCTTAACTCACCTTATTAACACCACTGTGTTCGCTCAGCCCTCGTTAATGCAATACAGGGTCTAAGGTAATCCCAGTTATTTTAAGGTTAGCCTTAACCCTTCCTTCTGCCTGAGCTTCTTTTCCACTTGTGCCTCTCACTGCTCTTCCCTCTCTCTCCTCGACTGCTCTTCATTTAAAAGACCCTTTTGCAAGCTGCCTGCAACACAACTGGAGCTCAAGTTGAACTTTCAAACCCATGGGAGGGCTGGGAGAAGAATGAGGAGATGCAAACATTTTCAAAGGAAGACATGGATATTAAACAGGACGTGTAGAAGGCTGCTCACATGTATTCTTAGGAGACCGCAATGAAGCAGGTACCATACACTGCTACTTTAAACCTGATGCAGAACATCTGCTCCTGTTTTGCTTTTCACGATTCATGTCCTCTTGTCTGCAGCTCCGGAGACAGAAGGGCCACCTGAGCAGAGACAAACTGCTGGTTCACTCGGACTGTTTCCAGGAGAAGAAAACACTTGCTGAGATTGAGAAAATCTGAACTGCTCAACAACCAGCTAAGCAATGAAGAGCCTGCACATCAGTCTAACAATACTTTTTGTTCCATCCTCACCCACTGCAAACAGGATTGGGCCCCTCCCATCCTCCACTCCCCACTCAGTTTTTGTGGATCAGCTGAGACCAGTAAATCTCAGGGGCACAACTGCAGCCTCAAAGTACAGCTTTTTAGAAGTACTCTGAGATCTTTCAGCTCCCTATAGCGAGGTAGTGGAGCAGACCCAAGTCCACTAAAAAAAGGGCGTATTTTAGCTATGACCAGCCTCGTTAGGGACTGAAGGTTACAGATGCATGTGCAATGGGAATAAGTGCTTATTCCCAAATAAACCTCAGATAAACTGCAGAGGGATCTGCAGGTGCTGGCAGGCAGGATAACTCCTCCTGAAGCTGCATCTGGAGCCACTATTGCAGATCAAGGTCTGGGACAAAAACAACACTCAGTATTTACCTGGTATTTTTTCAATCTGCAAACTTTAAAGCATCATCCCCACTTTCCAGATGTGAGAAGCCAGCCACAAAGAACCCATCCAGGGTTGCTGCTGGACTTCACAAGCTGAACATTGTCCTCTTCCCACGCCTCTTCTCTGTCCAAGTGCAACTGACAGGTTCAAGACACAGCAACCTAATGCTACCAGCACTTTCAATTTTCTGTCATCTTGCCTTTTCTTAAGAGGGGAAATGGGATTTATTTTTCAGCCCTGGTTCCTGGTACTGCTCTGAAAGAATTTCAGAACAAGATAGATCTCCAAATATTTGTCCTCCCTTAAGTTTCTAGTCCTCTTTGTTACAGACAGGTTAAGTAAATGGATTAAACCAGAGACTCAAGATTCAGATTCAGAAACTGTGACAGTAAAGAATGCTGGAATCAGCACATTACAGATTTTCAAAGCATTCAGTTTAGGCTTACACCTTTCCCTCCTTATCATGTCCTCCCGGAACAACACTTTTGAGATTCACCTTTGGCTGAAACTTCCACAGCAAGTTGGAGTCTATGAGAAATCAGTAACAGACATTTGGCACTGCCTGTTGGGAAATATGGAGCATGTTCTGCAGTAACACATATAGCTTTCTGTTTATCAAAACTACTATTTTAAATGCCACTGAGATCTCAGAGAAAAGTCATCAGAGCTAAGTACAGTCAGAACACTCCAAGATGTTGTACTGGGATTGAAAGAAATCACTTGAAGTACAAAACAGAAGGACTGAATGTGTTGGTCCGTTTTTAAATTTAATAACATGAGTTTGCCACAGCCCTGACAATCAACCTGTATGTTACTGAAAAGAAAAACCAAATCATAAATTTCACTGATCTATAAAGCTCATGGCAAAAAATAAAAGTTAGAATTTTTTTTTAAAAATACTGGTTCAGTGCAGACAAGAGAAGGGTGAGAAGCAAACCATTTATCTGGAATAGGTGGACAGTATTAAGCCAAACCAGTCTGATTTGGAGAAGTAGCATCAATAAGCTGGTTAGTGGGTACAGCTTAAATGAAGTACTACAACTCTGCCTACCTGTTTCAGCCTACCACAACTTACTCATTGGCACTAAAAATAACTAGAAACACAGCAGAGAAGGTGAAGGAAAAAGTGAAGGAAAACAAGCAGCCTGAGCGATTCCATTAAAAAACCTTCAAATAGTAACAAAACCACAGCCTGCCTGGGAACAGCTCTCTGGGTTTGAATGGCATCTGCTAAAGCAGCCTGGTACCTCCACAATAGTGCAAAGATGAATGAGTGGTTTAAAATGTCTGTCCATGGATGACAAGAGAAAATACAACGTTGGTAAACAAGTTTCTGGAGCATTAGAGTCCCCTCCAAGGAAGCAAGTGAAACTGGCACTGGTGTTAGAAAGTGAAGGGGAAGGAACACAGAGAAGAAAACAAAAATGATACGTAGCAAAAATACTGGTCCTTCATCTCTGGGCTGACGATCTTCCTTGGAGAAGCTCTTGCTTTTGATGGCAGAGGATGACATCTCTCTGGGACGAGAGAGGAAAGGAAAACAGAAAAGCCTGTGATAGATTAAAACTACTAAACAAAAGAGACTGTCTGAGGAATTAATATTTATGAAATGCAAAAAAGATTGTAGTAAAATAAGAGATAACACAAATCTAATAAAAGCAGAGTTGTTCTGAATTAAAAAAAAACCACAGATGCAGAGCCTGCAATCTGGTGCTGTACTATCAAAAAACCAATTCCCCCCCATCTCAGGCAATGTCAAAACAAAAACCCTCACACATAGCCTCAGTTCAAAAGCTACTGAAGTTAATAAAAATTTCTTCTTGATTTCCAAGTGCTTTGAAAATTTGATTCTTTGGGAATTTCTGATGTTATTAACACCACTATCACCCCCAAAAGAAACCCCACAGCTCACACCATGTTACCCCCAAAAGAAACCCCATAGCTCACACCATGTTACACAGATATTCTGTAGGACTGAAGGGTTCCTGCCAGAAGTTGCCCAGCTTCACTGCTCCCTAGAAGATGATGGTTCATCCCACATCCTGGTGTGGGGTGTCGGGGAGTGTTACCTGCGGTGTTACGGAGATGATTATTTTTGAAATGGAATATGGGAGTTACTGCACCAGTGGCTTGTTGAAGCCTTTGAAAGTTTTCCCCCATCACAGCTGCAAGCTAGAAAAGATGTTTTCACTTCCTGCTGTGGAGTATCATAGTGTGCCATATTCAATGCACCTCCTAGTCTTGTTTTTGAAGGACATTTGCTTTAGGGGAGGAAAGTATTTTATAATCCTGGTGCACCTCTCTGTTGAGAAGCATTGCTTTTGATATTCTGCTAAAGTTTGTTTCTCCTTTTTCTTTCCCCCCCATTAAATACACCCGTGGCCAGAAGATCATGAATGTGGAAATGTGTCAGTGAAAAAAGGCTGAATGAAACCCACTGTGACAGCCTCAGTTCTGAGTTTGTTGCTGTGTATGTGCGTTTCTTGGATGTGGTTTTCATTTTCGGTAGGGTTGTTTTTCATTTCCAGGCATGGTTTGTTCTGGTTTACGCCCAAGACCTCGCATTAACAAAGCCTGATGGTTCTGTGAAAGGAATACAGACATAGATGCTAATCACCTGAAAAGGCAAATCTGTACAGGCAACCGCTCCTGGAAATACTGGCTTCTTCCTGGGCAAGAAAGGATGAGTGTCCAGAGGGAAATGCCAAGTCACAGGGCATTTCAGACCTATTAATGTAATTTAGAAAGAAAAAGAAAACCCACACTGGGCCATTAGTAACAATCAGGTGTTAGAGTGCAGGGAAGATGCATAAAACACTGCATTAAACTACGACAGTTTTGCTCTACCTCAGAACATAAAGTTTATTGAATGGCTCCCAGGAGAGGGAATGGATTTGGCACTCAGTGATAAAGTCTATAATTACTTTTTTATAGAAAATCCACGGACTGTGTCCAACTCCTGGCAATTTTTTATGGTGTTGACTCGTGAATGCTCTTGTCCAGTGCCACCATCAGTGGGAGCAAGACGTGCAGCTGGAGAAGGGTTCTGAGCTATCCCTTGCCAGGAGCCAAGGCAGACAAGAAGCCCACAGAGGAGCCCAATTCTCCCTGTCATGCCACTGGAAAGGAGTAGTGATGGGTCTCTTCACCTGCCCAAGGTCACCCAAACACCTGGAGAGCACAGATAGAGCTGGCAGAGGCAGTGGCAGTGACCCATCCACTGAGCTTGGCCACACTGGAAGAGCCAAACTCATGGATGTGTCTGTGGAAAACCTGGTGTTTTGTGACTCACGGACCCTTGAGCATTTCTAACCATCTGATTTCCCAGAACTGGCCAATCTGACAGGTTTGCTGCCAAATTAACAACGTTAACAGAATGTGTGGATATGTGAAATCGTGAGGATGCAGCTAGGGATGTGACATATCACTTCATGGAGGTTTAAAAAGCTCTGCATCTGCAACCAGACAGGTTGGGCAGAGGTGGGATGATTAAAAAGGTTCTCTAGCACCACAAGAAAACACTTCTGGATGTTACTTACAAAACAAAATTTTATGTTCAAGGATGCCTGAGTCATTTGATAGGCAGCTCACAGCTATACAGCTACTGCGAAGAATAACAAATACAATTTTGGATGAGAAATTTGTAGACGTATTTTTTACATGTACACACTGACACCCTCATTTTACTTTTTCTAATGGCCCTGCCTTCTGTGCATTCGTGACCTTCCTGAACTTTGTGTGAAGTTTGAAAGGACTTGTAAATCAGCGCCTCTTCTGGACACTGAAATGGCAAGCTACTGAAACTAAAAAAGAAACTACTCGACTAGTTCTGGTTGTGGTTATCAGGCATTGCTCCCTCTGTGTCTCAACAAAGCAGAGAAAACACAGATTATTCCCAGGCTCAGTTGCTGTAAGTATGAGTCTAGACAATGGTAATTTATACTGTGATCACTCACAACAACCTATCTTTTATAGTTAACTTAGCAAGACCTGCAGATAGAGAAAACACGTGCTTTACTTAGAGATTAAAGAAGAGCACTCAGCAGTGCTCTCGCTGCTGCACACTGAATAGGTGAACACCAATAAGAACATGATTAACTCAAGCCCATCTGTCACATAAAGCCGCAGCCTTTCACTGGGGACACTTGCGAACAAGCAGACAGCTTATGTCTGTGTAGGAGCATGGCCAGTCCCCAGAACTGCAAACTCTCAGGCCCACTGTGAAGCATGTAAACATTATCACTGCCTAAAAAAATGTGAAACTTGGTCATGTCGACATGGTGAGTCTGTGGCAGAGCCAAACCTGACACTCAACAGTGTCCCGGTCTCCTGTCATCAACATCAGCTTCTGCAAGCAGTAAATCTACCAAAGAAACAAGAAAATCAAAATAAAGCTTTCCAAGTTTCTCGTCCAATGTTTTCCTTCCTGCATCACACTTTTCAATTTTCTTATTGAGTTCAGTGCTTAGTGAAAAATGTGCCATCAACAAGGATGGAATTAAGCGCAACACAAGTTTCTACCATGTCCACATTTCACTGCAAGAAGATTGTGGCTTGGATCATGGGCCTTATAAAAATTAATGTCAAGCTTGTCAGTGACTTCTAGGAATCCAGAATTTCCTCCACTGTGTTTGTGCAATGTCCAGAACCACAAAGGGCTGACTGCTAGCTGAGACCAGTAAGTGTTGCTCCAATAAATAGTAAAAGTAATAGAGAAACTGAGCAGACCCAAATTAAAAGGCAAAGAAAATGAGAAACAGTGGGAATATAGACAAATAACATTAATATGCTTTGCCTGTTTATGGCAATGTTCTTGTCATTACAAAGGCAGGTGTAAGAGGTTTTCTTTCAAACGCCTTAGGGTAGAGCATCAACAGCAGTTTCACAGGAAAGCACCGCTTTGTATTATGAGGGAATGCACAAAAGTTTTCTGTAAAGAAAACCCCACAAAACGAAAAAGCTACAAATGTTTCCAGACTCCATGTCTCTACGGGGCTGCTCTGTTTAATCAGTCTCAAACGATGGAAATTGTCCAGTAGTTATGAAAATATCTACCTGAGAAAGTTATGAGAATTCTCGCAGGATGCAATGCACCCTGCCGAGGGCTCATTTCCCACTGACACGAGGGAGATTTATATTATTAGGAGAGCTGCCCATGGGTTTTGTTATTAAGTTTCATGGCCAAGTTTTTACACAGAAGAAATCGAAAAAAGAGACAAAGGCACGTATTTTGATATCCTAAGCATGAGTCCAGTTCTGAAAGTTTACACAGTGATGTGACTGAGAACTGCAAACAGATGAAAAGAATCTGATGTCTAGATCAACAGATTGACAGTGCTCTGCAGGTGCCTTCTCTGGTGCTGGTGTTTGTTTTAAGATCTCTCGCTTTGAAGAATATAATAAAGACATCAAGAATTGGTAAGTTCTGACCTGAAGACATTTTCCCAACCTTGCAGGTCATTTTTTCTGCCTCTGCAGACACCAGGAGCCAATGAGAGGTTCATGCCAAGGCAGTATCTCATGCTCTGAGTAACATTCCAATTTCTGTAACCAGATTTTTGGAACAGCAAGTTCTTATTTTGGGCAAATCCCATGTGAAGGGCATGCTTTGGTAGACAGATGGATATGCTCAACTTATTGATATAGCATAACTATTATTAGATGCACAAACAGCTACTGCCTTGTTGTGCTTCATATGTTAAAAACTAGTAATGCAGAATCCTGTTAATGCAATAGAGAAATACAGATAGTCTAAGTGAAAGAGGAATGCTCTTATTTCAATATTCTAATTTAGACTTTGATCAAAAAGATTAGCTGCTGTGGACTTCATGGTTCAGATGAAGTGCAGCATAGACATGTGGCTGGGGAGACTTTATCATAGGTAAGAGGAACAGGTGCCTCCGCTGGAAACTTCCGTGTTACATAATCACATCCATTTCCATGTTGCACACAATTGCTACAAGACAGAATATTGTCTGGTGGTGCATGCAAGGATGTGGGAACCCCCAGCCTGGTGCTTAAGGGCTGATCTATGGAGAACCAGAACAAAAACCTTCCTGTTACTACCAGTGATTTGTATGGGGCTGCAGCAGGCTGACATTTTTTGTATGCACAGACTCTGGCAATCTGAGCACAGAATTTCTGCTTTCAGATCCATAAGGCACAGAGGATCAGTTAATGTCAAAGAAATTCCCTCTTGGGGACCGAATACAACATGAAAGAGAAAGATGGGTAAAGAGACCTGAGAGCAAAATTCTCACCCTGCAGTTGGAAAGGCTGTTTTCTGGATGGTGCTCAGGAAAATGCCTGGCCCATGCCATGGTCAGTCACTGCACAGCAAAGATGCACTGGGTTTCCACTACCTTGGACCCTTTTCCAGCCATATCTACAAAGGGGATCAGATTAAAAATTCCAGCCTTTCAAGCAGGCAGCCCAGCACACAACTGGGACTCACACCAGAGACAGGATTATGCCCCATCCCTGAAGTGTTCAAGTCCAGGTTGGGTGGGACATTAAGCAACCAGTGAAAGGTGTCCCTGCCCATGGCAGGGGGGTGGAACTAGGTGATCTGCAAGGTCCCTTCCAACCCAAACCATTCTGTGATTCTATGATTCTATGAATAGTGACCTGCATTACAGCAGGCCATACGGAAGCATTCCATGCACATCTCTCAGACATGATATGTTTGTTTGTCAGGCCCAGCAGATGGGGAACCACGTAACAAAATTACTCTGCAATGCAATACCAGCATTTCCCTTCCTGTCGAGAACCACAGAATAGACAGGGGAAACAGCAGGATCTGGATGATGCAAAGTAAGGTTTCCTGACCCTTGCACATCCAGACCTTGACTCTGGATTGATTGTGCATAAGCTGGAGAAGAGCCCATGGTTGCTATACCCTCATCATCATCTAGATCACCAGACCCAGCTGGGCATGCTGAGGATGGTCATGTCCTTTAAACCCCTTTAGGGGTGGTGACTCCACCACTTTTCCAAGCAGACTGTTCCAACGCTTGACAACCCTTTCAGTAAAGACAGTTTTCCTAATATCCAGTCTAAAACTCACCTGGCACAACTTGAGGTCATTTCCTCTTGTCCTATGACTGGGAGAAGACACTGACCTCCACCTGGCTACAACCTCCTGTCAGGTAGTTGTAGAGGACAAGAAGGTTCCCTGTGTGCCTCCTTTTCTCCAAGCTAAACAACCCCAGCTCCCTCAGCTGCTCCTCACAGGACTTGTGATCTAAAAAGTCCGTATATTGCCCCAAAAATGTATGAAACCCGAAGTAACAAAATTCACCAGGCTTTTTTTCTAAGTTGAATTAAGTCTATGAAAATTCTATGAGTGATTTTAGTTGAAATAACAAGCCTGGTCCAAAGCTCCTTTAAGATTTCACCCTGCTGAAATTCCTGCAGCCTGGACATACTGTCAAGCTGTGCAAACTTTACCACACATCACTGCTCTGCGTGTTAGTAGTGCTGAGTGCTGGCCTGAGCTCTGCTCCCACCAATGTCATGTCAATGAGATTAACTCCCCACTTCACTGGGGAATTAATTATTATAATGGTGAGTGCTTTTTGAAAATCCCACTTCTCTTGCTTTGCAGGCTGTTTTGTTTTTTTTTTTCCTTAATTATTAAATTTCAGTTGAGAAAGGCAAAACTGGTAGATTACAGAAATAATAGCAAAGAAATATTGCAGTCATCCCGCAATACCTGAGTAACTCGCAAAGTAAAAGGCTCATCTCACCATTTACTCCCCATCTAAATGGGGTCTGTAAATAAGCATTGAACAGTTATATATAACCCATGTGCTGAATTTTATTTTTGCTATGATAATAAAAGCCGTGGATAGAGATTCATGATACCACGACTCCTCACTTGACTGCGCACAAACAGTGTTCATTACATTCTGATGATGCATTTAGGCCTCAGAGTACAAAGAGAGTTTTACCTTTTTTTTTCCGCACCAATTTGCATGAGAAGTACAGAGCATTTAGTCTTTGAATTAATCAAAATATCTCTGCCTTCACTGAATAAATATATTTGAATACATGAATAAATAATATATTGAGTAAAATAATGAAACTCATTTAAAATGA
Organism: Gymnorhina tibicen; assembly: GCA_013399875.1. Lineage (NCBI taxonomy): Eukaryota > Metazoa > Chordata > Aves > Passeriformes > Artamidae > Gymnorhina > Gymnorhina tibicen. The sequence continues at coordinate 477,645 of VXAZ01010414.1, read as the reverse complement.
AGCTGAGAATGAGGTCATAGTTTTTATTAAATGTGACATTTTCCACAGTGTTTACACTGCAAGAGATAATGGCCTATATATTTTAAAGTGGGTAACAAACCATCAAAAATCAACTTTAGATAAATTAAAGTAGCTTAATTTTCAGCTGTCTCTAGGCTTTTAACCTGACTTTTTGAAAGTCAGGTTCAGATAATTCAAGATGAAACTTGGGCTTATGAACTTAGGATGAAAATCTTCATCTAAAATCAAAGGAACCACTTAATTGCCAGACAATCCTAAGGACTAGAAGTCCAAGTGAAAGGTCAATCTTGCTAAAGCTGTCAGGCACTTACCCTCAGATAAAAATACTTCATCTAATACTTGCATTTCAGTGACAGACATACCATAAATACAATATACTGATTATAAACAAAAATGTTAAGCTTGTACAAAATCCCGTTCCTGGAAGCAAGCAGAGAGCAAACAGGAACTGAGCTTGAAAAACTCTCATGAAAACCCACCAAGCCACATACAAAATCTATTCACTAACAGTTGACTTGAGGACAAGTCTATTTTATTTGGCTGCCTAAAGCCATTGCTTGCCCAGAGAAGTCAGCAAACAAAAATATGAGTGAAGCAGGTATAAGAAACCTGCTTAATTAATGTGGAATTAGAAGAGGAAGAAAGTAAGATAACAGACACTTTAAACAGTGAAATCCATGGAACAGACCCTATAATACTGCCACCACCTCACTCCATCCCTGGCATCCCACCAGCCTGCAGTGAGGAAGGGCTGGACAGAACCAATGCATGGTAGCAGCCAGTTGCCAGATTGTTTTAATTTACTGCTGTCTGCTCAGGGTTCATGTCAATTAGCACAGGCTAATCAGAATTTCATTAAAAACATAATGAAATCTCTAACTCTTACAGAGATTTATAAGGTTGCTTATTACCACCATATTTGAGCGCTGTAATTAAAAGAGACCTTCATTATGCTTCAGTTCTTCTAACTGTGACCCCACAGGTTTCACAATATTTAGCAACTACGTCAAACACCCCTTCATGATCTGTTTGTTCTTGCCCCCATGCTCTCAGATGCCTGACAGGATGGAGTTTCTCAGATCAAAATGATCCAACAGCATAGCAAGATTTGGGGTAATTGGAAAGGTTTGTCCTGCCCTGCTCTTTCTTCCAAGGTAGTGGTGGAAAGGTTGCTTGACCACTGATAAGTGATACACTGTACAGTCATAGCAAATTGGGTTAAATACTGAATCCACTTGATGAAGTTTACCTGATTAAGGGCTTTCATATGCCAGCCTTTTTCAGCTGAAAGTGTTCCAAGTCCAAAGCTACTCTATATACTGACCAGGTTCGCCAAACTCATCCCTGCACCTGAGCACTCATCTGCCATGTCCATCCCTGTAGCCAGTGCCATGCAGCCCTCTCCCAGGCAGTCCCTGGGCATGGTTCAAGGGTTTGTCCACCCTGGGCCATCTGGATGGTCTGGACGTGGCAGTCCTGGTCAGGAGGTGAGGTGGCTGAGCTGCAGGGAAGCAATCTGTGCCCTGGCAGCTCATCTCTGGGCCAGAGAGCAGAGACTGGCTCTCTTTGCCTGCTGTTAAATCCCAAGCTTTTTGCTCTCTCTGCTCTAAAAAGCAAAATGCTTTGGTTTATACTCTGATATGCTTTTGAGTTTAAAAGCCTTTTCAGTCTTTTTGGTTTGTACTAAGAAGAACAGTTGATGTTACCCATCAATTTCACCTTTTCATTAAAACCTTTATGAATCTAATGCATCCCAACTCACTAGATCTTCCAGTATGGTGGAGTTATTTGCCTAAAGCAGCACCCACAAAGCATAATGCAGGCAGTGATCTTGGGAAGTCATTAGGATTAGTGACTAAACGATCTGCAGTGTGGCTGGCCCACGGAACGTGCAGAGAACGAGCCCAAAGTCGTTACCCGGCTATACATAAATCTGCCTCATCTACAAGAAATTATTAATTTAGTCCCACAATAACTCAAGTTGAAGGCCGCCTTTAGGCTGTGGTAACCCCTCCCCACCTAGAAGTCCTGAGGCCCAGCAAGCCCTCCCTTCCCAGCAGTCCTGAGAGGAACTTCCAGTGGCAGGAATGTACTGGCGGTTTCCAATGCTGTGCCCAGGGTATTTCAGCAGCTGAGGAAGTGGGTGGAAGAGGAGTTTGGGAGGCATTCTTGGCCAGCTGGTGAGGCACTGAAGACAGGAACAGCATGATTTATGGACCCATGTGAGCAATCCAGGTTGCAAGTCAGTGCCAATCACACTGCTATGAATGATGACAAAGGAGTCACAGAAGCAGGACAGAGGTTCTTTCTCAGTTCCAGCCAGTTAACCCTGGCATTCCACAGATGGCAAATCCTGATGGTTTATTACCCAAAGTCATTTTATTAAACCTCTGCCTTTAAGAATAATCAGGTAAATGAGGCGAATGAAGTACAGCCTCCAATGGAAAAATCAGTGCTTTCTGGATACATTTCACGTAGCTGGCATTAGATAAAATAGCATTGCTTTAGGACATCCCTCCACCCCAATCCTTCCTTTTCAGTCTCAAAAGTTAGTACCTTATATCCCCTTTAATTGACTCTTGTTTAGCCAATAATGCCAGTAGCAGCCATGTCATAACTCTTTGTTTATGCTATTAGAAGCTGCTTGAAACAAGCACAGAAGTCCAAAAATACATGTGCAAAACCTTTCCAACAAGCAGCCCTGCTCAGAGGGGACCAGATAACTGAGACCCCAATAGTGTCATTGGTATTATCAAATAATGCCCACTTTTCTAAACGCCATCCTCTGTTACCTGCCATCCCCCTCGGATGCTCTGAGCACAAAGTGTTCGCTACCACCTTTCAGTCTCATGAGGAAGCAGCCTCATTCTGGGAGCGCTTCCGACAACAACGCAAATTCAGTCCTGAATTTTTGTGAGGCTGAGGTTGGGATCAGACACTGCTGGACAGTAAGACCCCAGTCACACCAGGACTAGGTATGAGAGTCAATGTTAAGCCCTCTGCACTGACATGCTGAGCTTCAGAAATTGTCATGAAACTTCTTGAGGTCCTCAGGCAACACTGCCTGGAAGGCTGGTCTGTCCTTCAGGCTGAAGGTGCCTGGAGCACATGACTCAGTGAGAAGTTAAGCAAATTAAATCAGATTTTTTTTTTTTTTTGCCTCCACACCAGTTTCTGGAAAACTTATGCAGGAAGAACTCCCGTGGTAGGGTTTGCCAGCAGGAGGGGCCACCTGGGATGTTGCCGAGGACTGGGTGGCAGAAGCCACCATAATGTAGACAGTTAAAGGCAAATAAATGAAATGAAAGTAATGGAAACTGTGTGAGTACAAAGACAAATAAATGAGCAGAACTGACAACCTAGAGGCACACCCCCTGTTTACAACCAGGCACCAAGATGGAGTGTACCCCAGTGGTTTTGGCAGAAAAGGAAAGTCTCCTATCCTGGCTGCCTCCTACCAAGGTCAGGATGGGCAGACGCTATGTACATTTCAGGAGAAAACCAGGATTTTAATTAAAAAAAAAAAAGAGTACTTGAGAATAATGCCTCTTATGAACAAGTGCTTTTGCAGCTCTGCATAAGGAGCATTAATCCTCAGTCCCAGTTTTCTCCTCCTACGAAATGTTGGCAATTCCTGCTGCTGTTTCACATAGAGAATAGTATGCATTTTCCCAGCATTTATAAAATTAAATACACCATGCTGCTTGATTTATTTCTGTTACTCTTGATACAAATCACACAAAGCTGTGATTCATGTTTTAATATTGATCCTGTAATTAGTTCAGTGCAGGTAAGCCTTCTTGCTAGCTGCAGTCCTACATTTACTCACTTGGATGCCATTGTAATATTGGGCTTTAGATGCTAAACCTTTACAAAGAATCCTGTTTCATGGTAGTTGAGAGCCTGTTTCACACTGTGGTAGCAGCTTGATGTAATGATGCCTTACCTGAACTAGACTTTTCATGCAACTTGCATGACCCCCCTCACATACACCTCTGGATGGGACACTAACAGCACCATCCTTGTCACCTAACCCCTCTCCATTCCCTGGAGACGGATCATTCATCCTTCCACTGAAGAGCCTCATGGGATTTGGAGAGGGTGGAACCCTGGATCCCATGAAGAGCCATCCTACTGAGCCCTGCCAAGAAGCCTCCACCTCCAGCCACAAGGCTGCCAGGCTGCCACGGCCAATCCTGCTGGCTACAGTGCCAGCAGCCTCTGTCGGCACCATGGGTGGCTGCTGGAGACGTGTGGAGCGTAAGCAGCTCCTTCTGCCAAGCTCTGGAGCAGCTCAGTTATGGCCACTGAACCCAGCAGCATTCCTCCACCCCTTCAAAACCTCCTGCCAGGAGCCCCAAGGAGCTGAGCTCTGTATCAGATGGTGCAAACCTCCTACCCCACCATCTGAGCTTCCCTGGCCCATCACCATCTTACGCCTGCACAGGGGGCCTCTTCTTCCTCCTACAGAGACAGGAGCAGAATTTTCTCTGCAGTAAAGCAGCTCTTCAGCTTCAGAGAAATTCTTCTCACTTTAGATATCAAGAGAGCTAGAAATCCATTAGGTAAAGCTTAAAAAGAAAAATGTATACAACCATCATGAGTCTGGTATAGTAGTGTGTGTATAAAGTTCCTGATCAAACTGGACTACCACAGAAACAACAACCAATCCTGCCAAATTTTGCTCCTTGCTGGGAAATTATCATTTAGCAGATTAAACCAAGTCTATACATCCAGCTCTTTCACCACTATCACTGTATCAGCCCCAAACTAAATACTAAGCACCAATTTTATTCAGACCATTACACTGAGTCCTTGGTTATTCTGGGCTTCATTTTCAATCGCACTCACAAAGCGCAATTGCATCTCTTCATCTGGTCTTTTTCATAAAGGTAAATTCTTTTCATGACAACTGATTTAGAAGAAAATCAGAGACACAGACAGTAACACAGACCCATTTCAGACATTCAAAACTTCTACCGGCATCACTCCGTAAGTCGGAATAAGCTTCGCCTTTCATTCAGGAAAGAGAAGGGAGCTGTTTGTATGGATGGACATTACAGGCACTGTCTACTTCAGAGCACACATCCATGAAGTGGCATTCAGCTGATTTAGTTAGTCGCCTGCAGAGATCACATCTTACAGAGCTTCTAATTTACATACATTTTGGAGAAAATATCAGACTCCAACTTAGCTCATCATCTTGACAGAGCTATGCACTTAAGTGTGCGTTTAGCATTAAGCCTATGCTTAGTTGTTGTGAAAATCAAGCAGCTGTTCCGTCACTTTGAAGAACTGTGCCTTCTGCTTTTTTAAGAAATAGCTACAAAAAGTAATAGAAAAAGTTACTCCATCCCCCGTTACGTGCTAAGAATCTTGGAGGCCCTTACAAAATCATCACCATCATTATCTCTTTCCATGACTGCTATGGTTTCTCAATGCACGAGAGTGCAATTATCCTCACATTTTCAGGGCAAATGTGTGATTCCAGAGAATCTTGCCATGTGGTATGTGCCACTTGATTTCTCATGAAAAGTATTACCTGCCAGACAACCATCATCCTCTATTGCTACTCCCTTTAAAAGGTTAAGAAGTGTGTGAGGAAGGCTTTGTGATCCAAAGCATTGCTACAAACTGGAGGTGGAAACCAAGAAATAGTGCTGCACTAGATACAAATTCATAGTTCCCATCTTCCCGAACTAGGCAGTGGGAATGGAGAATTACATATCTCAGAAGCCTGTGCCTTCCTTGAGCAAGTTTTCTTGAAACTGGTTGCTGATGTGTTTGAGAAGGACTTGCTTGAGGTGATAAAGTCAGTGAAATTGATCACCTGAGTCAACCAAAGATCAGGATAACAAATATTCTAGTTTAGTCAGGCTCATTGTAGCTTCAGCTCCAGACTGTGGTGCAGGAGACCAGATTTTCCTACACTGCAATAAGTACAACCACATTTGCGCCCATAAGCAAGCAGAGAACAGCATCCCCTGATAGTGCAGCAATCACATACTTGGGCACTAGTCCATGTATTCTACTGAGTATTTTTTGACAGCCAGATGCGAGATAAAGGAGAGCCAGCAGCATTTGACCAATTCTTTTCCTGTGCCAAACGTTCTGCTAGCCATGGACACTGCAGTGGATCTGCTGTGAGGCACAGCTGAGAGCAGCCACTCTGCCCACATCTTCCCCACACAAGGACCATCCCACACCAGCACGGCCTGACAGCAAAATCACGTGCTCACCAAGCATCTCCATTCCTAACACACAAGCACTAGAATCCAACAAAAGTACATTTCAGAGGGATTTAAGGCTAGACAGCTCGCCTCCTTAAACTTTTGCAAAGAAAACCTGCTTCTAGGCCCTGAAAAATAATGCTAGGGATGGGTAAATGCAGAGTTGTCCTTCAGTTACTGGGACTGTAAGCTACAGCTCTCCCAAAATGTTAGGTTTGCACTGTGATTTAATTACAGGCCGTGTTGCTTACATGGTAGACAGAAAAGGAGTTATAATGCCATATGCTGTTTTCTGTTCTTCACAGAACCAGGGAATCATTTGGTTGGAGAAGACCTTTAAGACCACTGGGTCCAACTATCCATTTGCTGTCTAGTGTCTGTGAAAGTGCACCCTGAGAGAAAACCTCCCTTTATAAGCTACGGGGAATGCCATGGGCAAGGTAGAGAATGGTTCCACACGTAGAACAGTAGCCAAACAAGCCTCACATCTCTTGCATGAACAAAGGATGTTGGGTGCCCAGAGAAGGAAAGTTGAGGCACATGCCACACTGGCTCCTGCCCTGAGCTACGCATTAGTTTGGCTCAAGTTAGAAAAGCCCCTGGGCCACATAAAACTACACAATCAAAGTCTGTTTTATAAGACCCAGAGGGACTGTGTTAAGGTTACCTGGCATCTCTAATCCTACTCTTTCCTAAGTTCTGAGACACTGACTTTTTTCTTGCATTCTTGCATGCAGCCCTGTTTAACCTGAAGTTAGTGATGACCATGACTTTTAATAGCAACGGAACAAAGACGAGTCAAGGGAGCATTTGTGTTAAGGCAACAGGAGGGGCTCCAAAGAGAAAACAGACGTCCTCAGATTTGCTAAGAAAATTGTTCTAAATTACATTATTTGTGAAAAAATTTGAGAAGTGTCAATATAGGGAAAATTACAAAGATTAAGGAGAATTATTTCCTTTAGCCAACTACCCATGATAAAAGATCTTTTGCTAATCCCTTTAAGCACTCTACAACATGAACACATGCAAATGCACTAAATTCCTACAGAATACAAAGAGGTTTTCTCTCTGCAAGAAAAATAATGTAGGTTCAAAAATGCACGATCCTCAGGATGCTGACTATTTTGGTCAATTACTGGAATGGGGACAGCAGGTCATGAGCAACAATAGAGCTCTTATTCTTGGAACTAAATACAGTTATTTCCAAAGCTGAACTCACAAAACTGACTCACAGACCTGTCAGTCGAATCACAATCAACATGTTCCCAGATATAGCTTAACTGTATGAAATAAGAATAAGTTACTGCTCAAGGGAGTCTTTTCAGATGAAGTTCACCTCTGGCAGACCAGGAGACCATTGTATCTCCTGGAACTTCAGGGAGGGACATAAAACCAACTGGAGACAAACAGTGTCTTGAGAGATCAGGGTTTATTCACTGTCAGTTCTGCTCAGTGATCAGATATTTAACCCTACTGCTTCTTCCCTAGGGCTCTGAACTGTGGGTCTGTGGGCTTCAAAACCTCAAGACAAGGTCAGCTTTATTGAGCTAGAATAACAAAAAACCAAAACAAACCAAGACCAAACAAACAAAAAAGGCTTCTGGGAAAAGCTGTTTTTTCACTTGCGGAATAGACAGTGTCAAGGCTGAAGGCAGTGATGTCGGGATGACACCAAACTCAGAGCTAACCCAAGAGGGCACATGGCCTGTGCTGTTGATGAAATCAGCTAGAAAGCACCAAAGAAGTATCAGAGGAAAACTGTTCTGTCTTGTCCATGAGGATAAGTGCTTGTAGCCTTACGGAATTTTCAGGAACTCAGCCACAGCATAGCATTTACAGAGATATACAATGAATTACAAAGCTACAGCTGAAAGCCTGAGCTATAGCTCTATTCCTATTGAGAATATATTGAGAATAAGACATTTCCTAATTTTCTTATTAAGCAAAAGCCACATTCAAGACAACAGAACAGTCTGTGCTGACTTTGATCACGACAGATAAGCCTCCGTTGCTGAGTTAGCTCAGGCCACTGGCTGCCTTGCTCAGCTGAAGCTGATTTTGAGTGGACATCCTGCAAAGCTTTACTAGAGATAGTACATCCACGTGCATACATCACACAGAGCACCAGACACAGCAAAACCTTGTTGGGGAAAATCACCCAATCTCCTGGGCTTCCCCAAGTAGCTCTTTGGCAGTCAACAGAGAGAGGTCCTGTTTGTATTTCTGGGCACACTATGAATAGCAGAAGTTCTTGAAGCAATATGAGAAGAATATCCTTGCTTGAGAGGGGGATGGTCTTTGTAGGACCCTTGCTGCAGAGAGGGCCAGTCAGCATCCGGAAGCAAAGGCATATCTGAATATATTTCCAGGTGAGCCTGCTGCCCCAGCTCCTACTCGCCACTACACCCAGAAGGGCAGGTTTTGTGTGTGGTCAAGGACTCAAGAATCAGCTGAGTTGATGCTGCAGAGAAGATAAAATCTCAGCCTGCAGCCCACTGGAAGTTCTCTGTTACACGAGTTCAATTGCAGAAACACGAGACAAAAGGATGATATTTCACACACCTGGGACTTATCTAGTGCAGCAGCTGGAGCTGTTAAAAGATCAGCAATTAACATATCTGCATCTCATGCTGTAAGAGGTCACTGTTTTTCAGGCCAAGGTTGAGATCACTCCCAAGGACATCTGTTTACTCATTCCTCGATCTCCACTAACCGCAGTGTAAGCACTGCATGTCACATGAATATATTGCAGACCAGTGCTTTCATGGTCACTGTTTTATAAGAGCCTCCAGCAAGATGCAGAAACAACTTTTAGATAACCTCTACTAAATGAGGCTGTAATGTATGAAAGTGTTTGTCTTACTTTCTGAGTTCTCAGCATAACACAACAGATTAGTTTAATCCCAGTGGATATAAAATGCAATGATTCTGCCACAGCAGTTCATGCACTGGGTACTACAAGCTCTTAACGTCAGCCATGGTAATTACTGCAGGAAGTGAAACAGGGCTTGGGAGGGTCTTTCAAGGAAAGAAACACATCAGCCTCAGGGCAGTGGGGGGCTAGGTCATGCCTCAGTGCCCCTCACTTGCCCTCAACCCGCCAGTATTTGAAACAGCTAAAGAGGGTGGATGATAATGTAGATGCAGAAATGGAGGTGGGCACGTTTGCTAAGGCTGAGATCCATTGTTTAAGGCACTCTACTTTCACCTGCTTTGCTTCTGTTGCCCTGTCCACATCAGGGCTGCCCCATGCACGTGTGCTGCCCAGAAGTGCGTGGAACAGCTCAGGGTGCCTCTCAAGCCAGACTGGGGAGGTGTTTTGGTGGAGCCTGTACTGATACAATCCACTGCAGGCAACAGGATCTTTGTTGTCTGTTCTAAAAACACTGGGACTTCAGGGTGAGCACACAGCTCTGTGTCAGGCACACGTCTCGTTTGTATATGCAGGTGCTTCTCTGCAGGCTGCTACCTCTACAGAAGAGGGAAAAGCTCTCAGAAGAGGCAAAATTAGCAAAAAGGTCTTCTCTGGGTCTTAAAAGAGGACGCAGATTATGTGCTAGCCTGTCACAGAGAAATGATTTTCACATGCCATTTCCTATCTCCTCTTCAAGTCTCTGATCCTGTTTTTAGCCTCTACTGCTATGTAGAAAAATACTCAGCCTGTACTCCTGTGAAAGCCCAGAGTTAACTCTTCGGTGGTTTGGATTCACAGAGGGTCTTTTGTTGCCTGTTTCCTGGAGGCAATCACAGATCATGCCCTCTGAGTTACTTCTCCTTCACATACATTCATCCAAGGATAGGTGAAGCTTTTCAAGCTTCAAGCTAACACCACAGTACCCTTTACAAATTTTTGAACAAAAGTTTAGTTTTAAAGCCCAGAAAGGAGAGCTAAGAGGCCATCATAGGGCAGTCATTTGCTAAGCAAACTCACTTATCATCAAAGGAGAAGAGAAAGGAATGATATACATTGATAAAAGTCAGTGAGTCATCAAGGGAAGGAAGAGAAATACGTAGATGATGTTTAACATACTTCGATGGATCCCCAAGGGATCTAGCACTACACAGCATGTATTGAGACCAATTGCTCTGCCAGAGGTAAAATAAGCAGATCCTAGACAGCTACTCTTCGTTTTACTGTGCTTTCTCCAGAACAGAAATGCCTGATGATTTATTTGTAGGATCTCTTTATATTTTCACACAAGTGCAAAGTATTCAGCAATTGTAACCCACATTAAGATGATTCCAGGAGATGACAACAGTGGCCTCCGTGTAAAATAACAGATCATCCTATACTACCTGTACACTAGGAAGACAGATCCTGTAAAATGAATTGCAAACAATGAGAAGGATTGGTTAACCCCACCTAAAGCTGGTTCAGGAATCTGACTGTACCAGCATGTAAATGTTACCTCCCACCAGCAAGAATTCTAACAGGAGCTAGGCTTCCAGTTAGGAAAAAAGTTTCCACTGTGACCCTTCTTCTGATGTACAGTCACCAAAACTGCAATTTCCAATCTGTCCTGGTTGGACATGGAGGACATAGTTTGGTCCTCCATGGCAGACACATGTACGTCTTTGTGTAAGTATTCATCTCTTCAAGAATTAACATCACTTTGAAATGCTACTTTTCATTTCTCAAAGCTATTGATCCAATTCCATTTCACAGTTACAAAGAGGGCTGTAATCAAAGCAGGTGCAGCACAGGAGAATGATGGACGTGCTTCCCCCCTTCCCAAATCAGGGGCTGTACAGACCAGCAGGACCTGGGAGAAGCTCCCTCCCAAAGAGGCACTGGGACACCTGGCAGCTGCCCAGCAGTATCCTGCCTCTGGGCAAGGCTCCCACTGAATTTCAGACCCTCTTGGACTGGACATCACGACTTCCATTGTCTGCATTCCATCCTGGCAGCTGTGCCAAATTTTGCTGTTCCCTGGCATACCTGTTTCCCTCTGTGTATTTGCAGACAGCAAAGCAGGTCTGCATTAAATGACATTCAGAAGTGCAAATTCTGCTCTCCATGACAGAGCTATCAGCAGGAGTAATCTGTGTTGGAGCATCAGGATGTATGAGGGAGGTCTTGCGTCTGAGCTCCCTGCCTTATAACCCCAAACTGAAGCTTGCTGAAGTCAGAGGAAGTCTTTCATTATTTTCAGCAAGTGTGGATCAGCATCACTTTAAACCTGAATCACAATACCTTCTAAACACAGCCTTTCATACCTGAACTCTGTTCAAAGCTGAACAAAAGGCATATGCTATATATAAACATGTGGAGGAAAGCATTATGAAATTCTTTATGTTTCTATAATGCTCTGCCTGAATTGAATCCTTTCACTCAGTGCCACATTGTGATAAGAGCCCATCATTATCTTCCTGCGTGCAGTACGAAAAACTAAACCCAGCCTCACTTTCCTGTACATTCTTATTCTTCCTCTCTGCTGGAATTCCAGCTACAAAGGAGAGCACGAAGCCTTCCAGCTAGAAAAGCCAGAGTTTGAGTCACTGTTTAAACAGATTATGTAACATTACAAAGTCTCAGATGCCCCCATCTCCTCTGAATTCAATGTAGTTTGGCCCAGTAATTGTCCTGAAGCAAAACCAGAGACAGTTAATAAAACCCTCCTCCTTTGCTAACACTCCATCCTCCCACACTGCCAGTCAACCACTCTTAAAATTACCCTTCATAAAATTTAATTCCTAGCTTCAGAGGGCTACAAATCCCCTAAAAGTCTAATTATATAATTTCTTGAGCCCTGAGACTGACGCTGTATCTTCTTTAGGTGAGGCTAGGTGCCATATAGAAGTGATTGTCTGCATACTGATGGCTCTAGCCCAACATCAACATGGAGAAAGTCAGAGACTCTATATGCAGCTAGAAATTAAACTTAATTTTAAGAACACATGGACACATTTTTCTTTCACGTTCATACAACATTGTCTACAGTGTAACTGGCATTCTCCAGGCTCTTCAAGGAAGGCAGGAAGTATCACACAGTACCCGCTGTGTGATTTAATATTGCTTCATTTTCCTAAGGAAAGCCTCACAAATTACAGACAGCATTTGACAGGGAAATTAAAATATCATCTACATTGCAACTGGTCCGCCGCCAGCTGTATGGATTGCATTTGAGATGCAGCTGCTGTATAAACAGAGCCATTTACCAGTTTCACCTAAGGCAGACGGTTAAGTAGGTTTCAGCTGCCACACAAAAGATTGTGAAGCTTTACTTGCCTGCAAATATAGTCTCTGCAGAGCCATAAACATTTTGAAGTCGTGTTGCATTTAAAATCCCCCAAATTGGGCCTGAATGGGCTGAGTATATCAAAAGGGTATTACCCAGCTCTTCTGTTGTTGGTATGAACGCTAAAGGAAACACTATTGCCAAACTATGTTTTCTTAAAAGAAATTTGGAGTTTCAACTTTCTCATCTCTCATAATCCTCACGAAGCAGGATAGCATGTACCCTGGGAGGTGTTTAACTTGAAACTTGTTGAAACAAACGGCTCCGGATTTCATCAGTATTATGTCTTTTACTTGCTGCAGGCTAGGAAAAAAAAAATCTGTGAACAGTCCCATCAAGCTGTTACCTTTGGGTCTCATTCTGACTGCTGCCTCCCTGCTCTGGAAGCAAGCTGCTCTGATAAAAGAAAGAGCATGAGTTGCAATTGAGATAATACATAGATAGATCACACTGAGCTGACCAATAAATTTTATTTCAATGCCTTCCCGTGATGGTGTTTCATTTGTCTGCAGGACATGCACTAGAACAGAGAAGCATTCAGACAAGGAAAAAAATTGAAATATAACACGAAATTTGTCTGTGATTTTAATACTAGCAGTTGATTCATGCCATGGGAGGGCGGGGGAGCAGTTCTGTGGCAGTCTAAGTAACAATGATCATTTTTTTCCAGCATCACCGTAGCAACACTGTAGTTATTGTCAATGAAGCACTTTCATTCTAAGGTGCTATTTTTAGACAATTTTACCTTTCCAGAAGAATTACCCTCTGGGCTGCAATTTATCATGTTTGTTCCTTGGCCCATGGGTGAATTTTAGTGGGACCTTTATTTTATTTTTAAAGCAAAACCAACCAGCTCTCTTTTTCCCCCTGCAGACATTTCTGCACTCAGCTCAAAGTGTCTCTGCTACAGTTCAGACCTGGCAAGTATCAATGAGGGCTCAGCTCCTGAAGGAATTAAAAACAAAATACCAGCCTCTCTCCCTCCCTCCCCCAACAACCACTGGTAAAGACAAAAGGCAGAACAAATACATTTTCAGCACGTGAAAAAAGGGGCTGAGGATGGGAAAGGGGGAGAAGTGAGGACAGCTGGAGGGAGGCTGAAGACCCATCCTTCTCCAAGGCTGGAGCTGTTGGTTGCAGCAGCCTCCTTAGCCTGGGCCTCCTCCCTTCCTAGCAGCTTCCCAAATCTCAGCCTTTCCCCCATCACTCCATGCCCTGTGGCAGTATCCTGGGATGCTCCTGCTTAGGTGTCCCATCAGCACAACCACGCCACACCCAGCCTGTCCCAGCTACCCCATGCCACTGTAGATGGAAAGGAACATTGGGAAAGCCACCTGTGGATCAAGTGCCACTGAGTGTCCCCAAAGCACCACATTCTACATTTGGAGAGGTTAAATGCATATTTGTACAGTGAATACACAGGACTGAGATTGTCGCACATGTCCACAGAGCTTTGTGGACATAAAGTCCACAATCCTTTCAGAAGGACTAAATTGACGTAGTAATGCCTCAAGATCTTGCCTGATCAGGCAGCCCACAAGGGGAAGCTGATTATACACATCCAGCTATGAGATCCAAATGAACTCTCTGTTCCTCCTGCTGTAAAGTTAAACAGATTCTGCACCTACTGCTTGTAACCGCATTCACATGAGATGTTGAACTGGTACAACTATTTCAGTATAATCCTATGTTCCCATGTGAAATGCAGATAAAATCTCCACATTACACAAATTCTCAGGTTTCCTAGGGGTTGAGGAATGGTTTAGGGAGCATGTGATCACACAGCCGGGGTGACAGCCCCAAAGCAATGCCACAAGACAAGCGAATAGAGATACCCAGGCACACAAGACACACCTGCTAACGTGCAGCCAGGGCTGCTGAGGAAAATGTCTGTGTGACTCTGGGCCAGGCACAAACGTTGTGCTTAGCACCGCTAAAGCCTCTGAGAAGGCATGGTGCAAGCCCCACACAGCACCAACAGGCTGCTGGTGGCACCCTGAGGGTCGTCCGTGGGGTTTTTTACACCCAAAGAACACTTCAGCTTCCGAACCACGACATCTTTGCAGCACTGCAGGGCTGTCATGAAATGGAGCCAGCAGCAAATAGGTTAGGTATGGGGCCAAACACCAAACGTGCACACCATGTGCAGTGATGGCACAGATCCATATAAAGGCAGGAACAATTTCCTATTCACGTTGCTGAATAATATTATTGTCTGAAACCATGGTCTGCTTTCGAGGTCTGAAAACAGTTCCAGAGTCCCACGGTTTCCTTGACTCTCCTGTTCCACCCCTCTGAGCTGTGCTGAGCACAATCCCTTGGCATAAATGACATCCTTGTGCACCCTCCATCCCAGCAGTCATCCTCGAGTGGCACTGGGGAGCACCCCTTGCCCTGTCCCAGCCCCACAGTTCTCATCAAACCCTTCGCAATCACATCATCCTTTGCTCAGAGCTGTGGTCTCAAGACACCAAACTCATGCAAATGGGAGTTCGGAAAAGACTGGTTTTGCTCTCTAATTTAAAACACCAGTGAATTATCCACCTATTACCCTAGCACAGGTTTTGTACAAAACTGCATAAAGGTTGTTTTTCTTAAATTAGGAGTCACAAGTCAAGGAGAAGAACTTAAACAGATTATGGAGCACTATGAAGAAATCAAGGAATAAAGTATTGTGCAGCCACAATATTTCTATGAAATGTATGCTATATAATGTCACACGTTCTTCAAACCGAAACTGTATTTATTGACTAAGAAGCTCATGAAATAACAGAAGTTTCTGTCTGACACATAACAAAAGATCTACATTGGACCAGTGCTGAAAACAGGACAACACTTCTCACAAAAATTCTGCCTTCCCCTTCTGTTAGACATTTTATACCCCAGAAAAAGAAAAACAAGCACTTTTCAACCTTAATTATGTCTAGGCAAGCTGTAGTAAAGCAACAAATTAGGATAATGTCACTGCTCCCAAACAGTTCTCTCACCCGCCATGCTTTCAGTCTAAGAGCACCTCTTGTTAAGTTTTATTTTCATATTAAATTGAATGCCCTCATTCTGCTTTCATGTTGTGGAAGCAGTAACAAATAATCATTTCTGGAAATTATCTTTCCTGAGAGCTGCTATTATGTGCCTGCACCTACTGCCACTTTCTTCATTTGTACCCTGCACATATGAGAACAATTCCTTGAAGCACCAGCTTGTCAGCTGTTTGTGTTGGTGATGGGGATGTGCTGCCATGCTGAAGTTCCTAATCTAAATAAAGGGGTGCCTAAAGTATTGCAGCCTCATCATAAGATAGCACAGGTTGGAAATCTCAGCAGTCCTAAGGTGATCTGAGCAAAATTTGGCCTGATTTGATAGATGGTGGGTCCAGAAGCCAGTGCCCAGCCAGGCCAGCAATACACATGAGAGTGTAAGTACCCAAACAAAGCAACACACCAAATCCTTCTGCTCACGGTGTAAAACTATAATTATTGCATTAAAAAAGACTTGAATCACTCCGTCTTCTCCCTAAAGAAAACAAAGTGAAGTGGAAATAAGTAACTAGTGTCCAGGGAAGCAGAAAGGACTGCAGAAGAGCTAGTTAGTAGGGCAAATTTCCTTTGCAGCAATTCTTTTTCCTTCAAAATACACCTCAGGCCAAACAAATCTGGCCACAAATTCCACAAACTATTTCAATCAAAAAGGGCATATTTATAGTGGGCAAGAATTTGAAATGTTTAATCAATAAAAACATTTTAAAGTCATTGGTAGGAGAAAGAAAACTAATATGCAAGAAATTATTTTTCTGTACCACAAAAAATCATTCAGCTTGGGCTGAGAACAAAAACCATAATTCATAATCCCTTCATTTTGGATTTAATTTTAATTGGGAAATCCCTTTCTTTGGTTCACCTCAAATACATTTTCTGTTATTTTGCTGGATGGCCTACCAGCTGAAGAAATCAAGTATTCAGCTCAACTACTACCAAGCCCGTTATAATTCTAATTTAAGGTCCCTGTATGGCAATTGCTTGGTGCTGACATGTGCTGGGTTTTGCAATAGCACAGCCTACATCTTCTGCATACTTGCCAATATTTCAAAAACTATAAATGGAAATCTTCAGAGAGAAAAGTAAGGACATACCTAAGGAAATACACTGGTCTTTTTTTGATTTATTTAGAAAGTCAAAGAGAAATGCAAATCAAAACTTCTAAAGAATTGTAACCTGTGCCTGGCAATTATAAGGGTTGCTAATTACTTGTTCAGGGGCAGAACTTTGCCCTAAGTTTTATACACATCTGTTGCACAGTTCTGACTCCATTTTGGAGCGGAAAACTTCATAAACTTCCTTTTATAAACTGGCAGCAGGCATATCTACCTTTGAGATCTCTTCTATCTCTATCTGGATGACAAATGCACTAAGCCCCAGTGCGAGCTGGCTGCCCTCATGACAACAGCTCAGCTGAAGTCAGTATTACTGCTTACGTGCCTAAACCCAAGGTTAAGTGCAGTTTGCTGGATTTCACGCTATTTTGCTCTGCTGTTCCATCCTCCAGCCCTCACTGTGGTTTTTCTTCTTTTTGGCATACAATTTTGATTAGTTAAAGAAATTCTTTAAAGCTACTTCAGTTGGAAGTCAAATGCTGGTTCAAACAGTTCATCGTTAGGCTTAAAAATTTTAAAATGACTGCCAGAAAACACTCCTGGCGATCCAGTGGCCAGCTTAGCAATCATGGAAATAACAAACCCCAAAGCAGCCAGGTTCTCCTGGCACTTCTTCCTTGCTCATCACATCTCTTCTCTGAACTACTACAGCTGGATGTTACCATCCATGTTTGAAGTGGAAGCTGTTGGCTGTGGTCACCGTGCTCTTGGCTTCTGCTGTTCCCTTATAGATCTAAGGTGCTGTGTGTATCCTCCTGTGCTCCAGCAGAAGCTCCCATGGGGAACCAGGCAGACCCTAAGGGTTCAAGATTCGCGGTGCAGGAAAGGGCAGTTGAGGATATCCAAATCCAATTTTAGAAAGGCCATATCCCACTAGCATGCCTCCATCTCCAGGATCTCTAGAGACATTATGGTCTCTACATAATCCAGCTCAGTACCATGCAGAGATGCCTTTGTGGGCACCCTGGACGTGAGAAACAATGAGACCTGTGCCAAAAGTTATCCCAGTTATGTTGCATATCTCAACATGACTCCTAGACTTCACTCATACATTTCAGAGCTACCCGGGGTTTTTGAAGATCCCTGTACCCTGCAATAATCTTGAAAGAGTCTAAGCCACATAGTTCAGCTATTTGCTACTCTGCAGGAAAGGAAGGAGTCAGTGCCAGGATGGGCTCAGGGTTCCCCTTCTCCTGCATGTCACACAGTCCAGTCTCCTATCATACAATCCCCACTGGAGAAGAAATTTTGGGTTAAGGGACATCTCCCAACCCTAAAATCTGTGAAACATTGAAACCAACCTGTTACTGACTTGATGTGGTCTATGTAAACAACATTTTAATTAAAAACAATTCACCACATGTAGTTTCGCTGCAGATCACCCTAGAAAGTCTACAGTTTCACTTTGCAAGTCTGAAATCGTTCATATATTTAAAAAAAAAAAAAAAAGCTTTTTAGGTACTTGGTTTTTTTCCTACATTTACAGGAGAGAGCACATCAAGACCGAAAGGCTGGGTCCTGCAAATCTTCAGCCTTCCCGTGGCCACTGCTTGTTCTTCTGGAAGTTTAGCTACAGGACAGAGTGCAGGAGTCAGCCAGTAGTGTGTCACCCTGGGCCATGCTGGGGCCTGGGAATTGCTCCCATCTCAGTCCCACACCTCCCAGGGGCTGCTCTGACTCTGAGCAGCCTCTGGCAGACACAGTTCACAGGAGAGGTGGCTCCTCACCCTGAAGGTGTACAGTGTTTGCCCTCACCTTCATTTGAGCACACTAATACACCCACGCAAACTAAGCAGTCGTGTTAACAATACCATTGCTACGGTTTTCATGTTAACATTTAAAGCTGTCTTTTAAGCTTTAAAAATTATTACAGCCCTGTGTCCTGTGCTGCTGTGCATTGGCATAGATCACTCAGATCTGTGTGCAGATGGTGGGTTTGCCTCACCTCTATAAAGCAATAACACTGTTATGTATTGTTTCAAGAGTGCTGTTTTGGGTTGCAAACATCCATTAAACTATTGTTTGTTACAAGTCTGCCTGCTTCTGCATTACAAAACCTAAAAAAGTTTTATGTTTAATTCCTGGTGGAAACACTACATTACCTGTGAGAGTCTGATCAAACACTGCTGCTCTTTATGCCCCATCACTGCTGATAGGCACAGCAATATATCCTGCCTTTTCCAGTATAAACTCCCTTCCAAAGACAGGCTTAAGCTGGGGTATTTAAAATGAAATGCTGTTCTTCACAAGGTCTTGCACCCCTTGGCCCCTTCACAGGCGTCTATCACTTGATCAATTGAATAACTCTTTGTTTCCTGCTGTCTCGGGGTGGGTTTTTTTTCTTTTTCTAAAGCAGTTCTGTATGTTTTCTGGTCTGCTTTCTGTAACCACTATATTGACTCCTTCAGCTAAGGACTGATCATTTGTTTAACCTAACTCTGCTTGAAATAAAAGCTTCATTTGTTGTCGGTTGTTTCATTTACTTTTTAATGGTGGCTAATAAAGACTAAAACACATACATGCTATATACTCAAAAAAACCAACAACAAGAAATCAACACAGAGGTGCAATTTTCAATCATTGCTCTGGAGGGGCACAGGAGGGAATAGGGCTATTGTCAGGAAAGCCTGGGGTGCTTTGGTGGGGTGAAGGAAATGCCTTGGCTCTTGCCAGCATCGTTTCAGACTGTTCTCAGTCCTGCTGGGTATTGGCTTTTCATAAGCACTGAAATACCTTCCTCTTTTAAATACATGAATAAACAAACAAACAAAAATAAAAGCAGCAGTGCCTGAAATCTTGCAGGAGCAGGAAGGAGTAATCTCAATGTGTCATTTGTTTCAATCCAAATGATCAGCCAAATGCTGCTCTCAGGAGTTTGGCTCTGAGCCCTGTTGCAGAGCAGTCATGCTCCAATGTCCCACTGCAAAACAGTTTCCAGCCTGCTAAGGGGCTGATAGAGCTACACAGCCCTTGCAGTCTGCACATCCTAAGTCTGTGGAGGTTTCTGTTCGCACTGCTAAAATTGTATGGTGGAGGGCTGGACAAGTAAACCTGTTGTAGACTTTCTTGCACATCGGGCATAACTTGTGCTGCTTTATCAATTTAATTGACGTTTGCAGATCCATTCATCCATTCTAAAATGGTTACTCTTTCCTGCAGCTAATCCAGACAAAAATAGGGAGGAAAAAACCCAAACCCTAACTAGCCTTTAAGAATGTACTGCTTTGTAAAATTAGACCGTGCATGAGAGATACACTAGTTATCATTCAGCCTCTAAAGTAGTGAACCTCCAAGAATTCAGGTTACAAAGGATTGATTGTTCTGTCAGGAGCCCATTCATGTGTGCTCTTAAAGTTCTGGAAAATTTGTTTTGAAATAATTTTAGTTTTCCTAACACAGACTGCATTTTGAAGACCCAGGATCTGAGAACGTCTTGCTGTCAGCTGCTTTGATTATACAGCAAGATTCACAATCCCACTATGTTCTGGGAGAAGGGATGAGGCTACCTAGATGACATTCCAATCTAGATGACATAACTACATGAGATCCACCAGGTGGGGAAAAGCAGGACAATTCCCTGCAAAGAGGAAATAAAAGCAAACACATCTTTAGGTCTTTTGTTTTAAAAATACGCAACTCATTAATTTTTTTAATATTTGGGAGCCAATGATGGTTGGGAAACCTGGCCCTTGGGGACTGCACTAAGAGTTTAAGAGAGTGATTGCCAACCTGTGTATTTTCAGTAAGTGTCAGAGAGCCTCAGCAGTGGCAAAATCACTGTTGTTACCACCCTTTTAAAGTTTGTACCCAGCACACAAGATATGACAGTGGATAAAGTGAGAATCCATTCCACCCTTCATCACACCAGCACCTGAGGATGAATTTGGGGATAGAAAGTCCTTCTCCACTGCCATGCCTCTGGATGGCAGCAGAGACGGAAGCCCCACCTGCCAACAGTTTGCTCTGGAAAAACAGGAGATGATCTCGACCTTCAGATTCCATGAGTGGAGAAGACAGATGTCCCAGCACATACGAGCAAAACAATCCTGTGCAGCAGCTGGCAGCAAAGGCATTGCAGCAGCATCATTTGGGAAGGGGTGCAAGGGTCTGCCACAGTCCAGGCCCCCAGGGTGGAGCTGCCTGGCTATTTGGATAAATGGGGGCTGACCTGATAATATGGAAGAAGAATGAGGTTAATGTGTGTCACCACTGAATGGTTAACTACGGAAATGACAAAAACTAAAATCTGCCTCAAAGAACAGAAGTTGCTTTTCTGAAGGGGCAGAGAGGTAATTCCTTGGGGAAGAGCGCTGATTGAAGGTGCCGCTCCCCCGTTAAGAGCTACCGAGGAGCAAGTGGCTCACCAAAAATAGTAACACAAGTTTTCTGTTTGTAATATACTGAAAGCTATAGGGCTTGATTCATAAACACTGACAAATCCATGGGAGTCCATGTGATTCACTCAAATGGGCTTTGGACCAGATCCACAGCAGGTTTTATTTTATAGAGGGTCTCAGAAAATCATGAATTTATTACTCAGATATAGGAGCACAAACTTCCTGCAATGGGTATTAAAAAGAAAGAAGAGTTATTCTGCTAAGGAGCAAAGCTTCACTGTTGCAACAGCCAGCCTCCCACTCAACAGGGAACTTAACTCCTGCTTGTTATTTGGGTTTTTTGAGAGCTGCTAGGGTAAGGAAGCAGGGACAGAAGCATGGCAATGCTCTCTTCCACCACTACCAGGAGATACTAACCCCAGCAAGCTCTGTCTTGGCCAAGCTGGCAAAGGAGCCAGCTAGCACCAAACATGGCTGTGATGACTGGCATCCAAACTCGCTTCATGAAGGTCACCATATCTCTGCTGGTAACAGCTCCAGAGAATTGGTCAGTCCAATCATCACCATCCTCAGTCAACTTCCCATCACCAAGTGAGGCTGAAAGAGCCCCAGGATGCCCTTTCCTGGATCTGTTTACTCTGGTACTATGAGGAATTACCCACACTTTCGACACATCCTGGAACACAGACATACTGACCAGACTCAGCCGATGTTCGTTGAGGTCCAAGAAACAGCCCAACAAGCCTGGGATATACCGGGACATCTGCTTACCCCATTCCTATCCAGGCACTGTGGGTCTGGCACACGAGGACCTCAGCCCTCCATTTCTGATGTGTCCACCACGAGTCATTGCTTGGTCACTCTGGCCTTGACACTGGCTCGTGCTGAGGACCTCTTTGCCCATCTAACCTCTGCAGAGTCCGGTATTGATGGTTTGGGTTGGTATTACACAGTTCTCCCCCGAGAGCAGCCTGCACCTTACCGCCATGGTGCCCTCAGCTGCTGCACGCCTTCTCTGTAATTCAGAGGAGAGGAGAGTTTTCCTTTTGTGCCAATTCTCCTTTCCAGAGAGGAAAAAGAAAGGAATGCTGTACAGGCATTTTCAGAGCCCCACCCTTCAGAGGCAGTGTCCGCCTGGCACAAGCCATCAGTGTTTTTACTCTGTATTTTTACATGTCCCAAACTTTAGGAACCACATCTTCAGCTGTGGCAAACACACCCATTAATCTACACAGTCCTGTGTTTGTCCTTGTTACATCCCAAAAGTGAGGTTAGCCTGCACGCCAGAGAGAATGCATAAAAGCAAATAAACTCAGAAATTGGTTTACACTGCATTTAACTATCTGCAAATAAATATTTAAAACATATTTTCACACCTTATCAAGCTGTTTAATATTCCAAAAGCATGCAGCCAAGTTTTTCAGACTTGTATTAATCCAAACTAGAAGCATCTCTTTCTGAGATCAAGTAAGTGTTTGTCATGTAAAAATAACCTCAAAGTCAAAAAGACTCTACTTGAATAACTAAAATGAGGGAAGAAGGGATTCATAAACAAACAAACGTGACTCCGCAAATAAAACTAAAAGGCTAAAATTACCCGGTTAATTTTACGGATCACACAGAGAACTTTTTCCAACATAAAAACAAGCTCCTGATTGTTGAGGCTTAATACCAAGCCCATTAAAAAATGGAAAATGCACTAGAGGCGCAGGAACTTTCAGCACAGCTGGTCTAATGTAAAAACAAAGTATGTAATTGTTGGCGATTAACAAAATTGTGCCTTGCAGAGTTGCTAATTTATCCAAAGCTCAACTCTAAGCAAGGACTGACTACCTAATGGTTTTCATTTTTCCAAAGACTGTCATACCACAAAGAAGTTGCTAAGAATTTGGCTTCTTAAGCAATGGGTTCAGGGCTGGATTTCTCCCTGGGATACAATAAAAGGGGACGTCTTGATCATCTCGGCCTCCTTCCCTGCTTCCTTCAAGGACTGTCTGCACCTTTGAAAGAGTAGTGACAGAAAGAAAGGTGGCACTGAAATGTCGGTAAGTAGGACAGCATAAACTCCAGTTCCATCTTCACCTTCAGTGAAAGCTGCTGCAGGAAACCAGAAGGGAGTCTCTACTGATTTCTTATGGGAGACCACCACAGAGAGTCCAGTCCCTTGGGAAGCAGGCACCTGTGACATGGTCTGCAAGAGAAGGACAGGATCAAAGGAAAGATTTAATGGCAAGTGTCTCCTCCCACAGGGGAGGGTGAAGCCCACTGCACTTCCAAGTGCAGTGACATTCATGGAAAGCCTGCAGTACCTGTCAATCACGCCGCACCCAAGTGCAAGTGTGGTTGCCAACAGCAAATTACCGGGGCCTCTAAAATTTGTTGCTTTTTCGGTATAGAATTATTTTTCATTGCCAGAGTGCTGTATAAACCCAGAATAAACTTGTTTTCATCTAACTCATTCCGTGTTACTGTGCACCTCACTTCATTTCTAAGGTGCCTGTGGACGACCTGCTTCCTATGGATTTCCTACAGCAGCATCCTGAGTGGGAAGAGGGCTCACACATTAACCCTTTCAATGACTTTTGTATTTATCAACCAAAATCAGAGTCCAAACCAGAGGATGGCATTACCCCACACGATTAACGCAGGGACAAAATTACTTACTTCCCACCCCCCCCCGCCCACTGAGTTTCAGCAGAACGCGTGCCAAGAAAGGTGATGTTCAGAGATAAGCCTTTCAGAAGACATCCACGCCAAGCCCGACGAGAGGGAAATCATTCCCTTAAGATTAAGAAAATGAAAACCCAACCAGAGCAAGTGCTCTTCTCCCATCTCCCACAGATTCACAGGATTAGGGAAGATTACCAGGAACATCAAGCCCGAGCTACTGCATCGGCTGGAGTGCAGAGTTTCACAGACAGGCTCCAAACTGAGTAACTTGTCTGTGTGAATTTTTAATGACATTTTGATTGCGAACATATGCCGTGGCTGGGCTTGCTCCAGATCCCAGCTGAAGTCAGCTGGTGCCTGTCAGGGTGCAGCTCTGTGTCATGCTTTGTTCAGTTCAGTGGGGGACTCCAGCCAAAGCAGGTAGTCCCGGTTTCCTTGCCCTGTCCAGCATTTCCTTGATCAGATCTGCTCATGGATCTGACACTGGGGACAGGCTGTGTCCAGTTACCCGCAAGGCTCCACAAAACACTGCCACAAACGCAAAGTTGCCAGGGCTCCCTCTCCACTGTGCAGGGCCTTGACCCTGCAGGAGCATCCACCACCCACCTCAGGAGTTACTGCCTACCTAAGTGTGCTCCGGTGGGAAGAATATCAGGAGCTTTAAAAGTTAGGAATTAAGAAACAAGCCAAGGGCAACAATCAATGCTCGTTGTTCAGCTTTTGCACTGTTCGACCATTCCATTTCCAACACAGGCATCCTGCACTTATCTCTGTGCTTTTCCTCCTAAAGAACCAGCTTTTCAATATATTTTAAGACATCAAGGAAAAAAAGCAACCAGAGGTGACTTAACACAGGGAGTGCTATCAGCAGAAGCATTTTGTTAAAGCAAATGTCTTCTGCATTCACCCAGGAATGCACCCATTACTTCTTACTCTGGTAAGTGTAAACTGTTTGGAATTTAGGGTTAAAATACAAATAATATAAAAATATAGTTTCTGCCAGGTACCTGAGCCCCCCAAATTTTCTGTAAGCAGAATAACAGCCTATCGGAAGCAGCGAGGAAGCTCAACAAGCCTGAAACAGAAACCTTTGTTGGCTATTTCAAAGGTGCTAAGAGAGAAAAATAACCAACTCCCATTGAAACATCACAGAAATTAGGTGTCTAACTGCTTTAGGCGCCTGTGAAAACCCTGCCTATTACCTTTCTTTTTCTTTTTTTCTCTTGTGGTTGTAATATTCCAGAAATAAACACCCTGAGACACTGAAATGGAAAGCTAGATTGCCAGAGAACCCACCACACTTCTCCTGACAAGCAGGAAAACCCCCCACTCTTATTGTTTTTACATTTTTTAGTCTCTTCCCAGGGAACAGTTGATATTTGTGATAGCTTTGGCTGCAGCTTGTAGCAGCTGTGTAGTATGCATCACATTAAATACACTGGTGGGTCCTGCACAGTCATTCTGGCACCGCTTCTATTTCATACAATGCTTTCAGTTTTTCTGTGTAACCTCGATCATTTATCAATCATTCACCAATGCCAATAAATCAAAGGGTCTGGGGACCCTTAAACATAAAAATAAGGAGCTGTAAAAAAATATTACTACAGCAATTAAAGACTCAAATAGTAATAAACTCTACTTGCATTACACTTTTAGAAAGCCCCACTGAAATTAAACAAACATCCAATATCAACAAAATGAAAGGGGCTTTTTCTTCTAGTTTATAATAGCTATGGGTTTATCCAGAGCAGAGGAGAATTAGGGTTATTTTTATAGATCATGGAGACTAAAATGTAAAAAAATGGGGGAGGGGGAACAAAGTAGTGAAAAGGTAAAATAAATTAGTGATTTTGTTTTCCAGAAGACTAAAAGAACATGTACAAGAGTTTACAAAATAAAAGCCAATCTTTATCCACAAAGTGTAATCTTTGGTTTGGATCAAGACTGTATGGTTAACAAATCTATTTTGAGTCAACCTCACATCTGGGTCTTTTAAAGTAAGTTTTCTATTTTAATACATAAACTTCTTTTTTGTTTTCCAGAAAAGCCTTTTTTTCTTTTCACTGCCACCCAAGAGGAGGGAAAAGAAGTTTGCACCATTCAAGAAAAGAAAATTACCAATATTAGCCAGATGGGTGAAAACAACAATCATGAACAGACCTAGAGACTGCCTAAATTAAGACTGCTGCTCAAACCCCTGCTGAGAAAGGGGCACTTTTCTTCGGAAGGGGTGATGTGCTCTAACTGCTAGGACAGTCTAGCACTGCATTTACTGTAAGAACCTGACCATTAATTTCCACTAAAAGCCACACAGCAACACCAGTGTGTCCCACAGAGAGACCAGGCTTGGGTTTCACCCATGCCAGAATCCTGAGGTTTTGTCAAAGTATTCCTATCTCCCCTCTCAAGGGGATGGGAGCCTGTGACTACACACAGTTTTCCCACCAGGAAGCTTTTGGGAGAGTGCCATGTAGTGGGCCTGGCTCACACTGCTGGGGCAGAGCTCTCCCCGGGCTTCTGTGCTCCACTCCTTAGCTGAGGACAAACACTTGTTGTGAAGAGGAGCTCCTTAGGACAGTAAAAATTCTGCGGGGGACCCAACTGCTTGGATTGCTGTCTTTATTAAAAATTACCAGTCCCACACTGCTGTTGGTTTGGGCTGGCTTTTGTTACTTGCCCACCACAACTACTGCCATCCCAAAAGGGCTAATGCTTTGATGCAAACAATAAATGCTTTTACTTTTTTTTTTTCTTTTCCCCTGCTCCTTTTTGCTGGAGCTTTTTTGATGGGATTGGGTGTGACATCCNGAGTCCTTCTGTGGGTGTGGTCTCTCTCCTCCTCCTCGGAGCTGGGTTGGCGTGGGGGGCCCCCCCCTTCCAGGCCGGTGGAAGGTCCCCCGATGGGGTTCTGATGTTCTGGTGTTCTGAACAAGTCCAGAAGAGAAGAAGGAAAAAAAACAAAGTCCCAAGAGAAAAAAAAACAACTCAACTCTCCGTCCCTCTCCGAAGAAACAGAGCTGAAGAAAACTGACCGAAAAGCCAGAAGAAGTGCTTCCTCTGCTCGCAGCAGCAGTAGCTAATCTCTGTGTCCTTGAAGCACAAACTGTTTTGAAAAGTTCGCTCAGTTTTTTTTCTCTGTCTCTTGCATCCAGTTTTAAAGGCATAGAAAGGCTCAGGAATCATGTCTGGGCATAGAGCAATGGTAGGGGATACAACAGCACAGTTACCCCAAGACACCACCTTTAATGGGGGCCACCATTCTCTGGGTCTCTGCACTAAGGTTACAAGAGCTAGAGGTGGTTACACCAGCAGCCAGACCTGAGGAGACGTGGGGAGCCCCATCTGGGAGCCTCCCTGATGGACACCAGGTCAGTGCTGTCATGGAACCACAGAATGCAGATCACGGGCTGGAAGGGACATTGAAAGTTCATCTAGTTCCAAACCCCCTCCCATGGGCAGAGATACCTTCCAGGAGACCAGGTCGCTCATCCAACCTGGCCTTGAGCACTTTCAGATGTGCCTGTTAAACGTTTGTCAGGCCCACAGTAATGCATTTATGATTTCTTGCATTTATCAATCACCTCCAAAGTGTGCTAATTGAAATTAAAAGAAAAAAAAAAGAAATCATAAATATTGATTTCATCTGAAAGATTAGTACTGGGGACTGGAGGAGGTTTGGTCTGGAGGCTGTACCTAGCTGGGTTTCTGTGACCAGTGGAAATTTCCTTCATGCTTTTTTTGCAACAGTATTCTCTTTCAGTAGTTTCCTCTCTGCTACAAAGTGTGCCTTTATTATATCTGTGTTGAGCCGGTTCCAATGACGCACCTAAAATAGATGAAACTACCCCAGTGTGTTTTCCTGTGTCCGAACACCAAGCTGTGCTGTCTGCAGCAGCGCTGGCACCAAGACCAGGCATTCAGCAAAGCCATTACCTGTGCCAAGCACAGGTACTGCCAATGTCGCCGCCAAGACAGGGCCAATAAATCCAAACGTGCTGTGCATCTCTTATCTATACTCCCTCTGTGCTCAGAAATTCAGGGACCTCTTTTCCCAGACAAGTCATTACCCATCTCCATGCACCTTCACCTTTCAAAGCCCAGGCAAGCTGCAAATCTACAGGAGGAAGGCAACTGACTCAGCACAAAGCTTTGGAGAAGCTGCAAAACTAAAGGAGTCCTTGGGAAATAAGCTGTAGGCTTTGAAGGTGGCTGCAAGGAAGCCTGGCAGAAGTGGGGATGATGACCTGCACCCAGCCACTCCAGCTGGAGATCTGGCTGAGGAGGCTGCACGGAGCATGCAGGGTGGCCAGCTGCCTGCCAGCTCCTCACATTTAATAAATTAGCACGGAAAAGGAAGCTAAGATTGGGCTCACAAACACTGAATATATACAGACCTCGACATGAAGGTGCATAAACGGCACTGTTTGAGCCTGACTCATTGTGTCCTTATTACGTTGCTGGTTGCTTGGAGACTGGCTGAACGCACGCAGCAAAGATGCTGGCTGGGGAATCACTACCCTGCCTTATTTTCTTTTTCTCTGTGCACATAATTTTCCTTTAAAGGCTTGCCTTGCTTCTGCAGATTGCTTGACTCCCTTTGCCACTGTGGAAAACTACAGGAGGAGAGGCAGCCGGGTGTCCGGGAACACTGTCGGTGTTGTTCCACGCTCACCTCCCAGCCCCGGCTCTGTGCACCACAGGGGGAAAGAAAGCATGTCTTTATTCCTCTACAGGCTCGCCTGGATGCTAAATTTTACTTTAAGCCAAAGCAGTCACAGATTGCTTATTGAGAGACATTCCCACACATTTCCAACAGGTTACCCTGAAATCCTCAAACTTCCTTAGCTGGGAATAAATACCTACAAATCCAAGCAAGTGGTGGAAATGCAATGGGAAACTTGAGCATGTTCCACTACTTGACAGGCATGGCACAACTGAGCTCAGATGGCTGATGTGGAAATCTTACTTGGCTCTTTCCTTACACAAAACTGAGCAGAGTGGAGACAATTATTCGTAATTTAACAAGTGCTGAAATTTTATGCCTGTCGTATCTTGAGCGCTAACAGTATCACACTTCAAAGCGTGAGCCTGTAAAATATAAGCCGGACTTTCAGGACACTGTTAAATTACATGGGCTAGAGTCTACCTTAGTATAAAAGTAAGGATTGTGTGTCCACTTCCAACAGCCCTGTATCTCATGTATTCTTAATAGCTGGAAACCAAGCAGTATGCAGTGGTATAGGGTAATGAATGACCTCTTACTTCTCTGTTTTAACAGGTCTTTATTCCCCTAATCAATCTCATCATTCACACCAAGGGAATCAGCTAAAAGCTCTTTAAAAATACATAGGTGCGCTCAGGGCACATCCTGCAGATTTTTCTGAAAAGACAGTTTCTGTAAATAAATGATTAAAAGGGAAGCAGAAGCAAAGAGGCTTTGGTGGGAATTTCAGAAGAGCAAAGGTTCCCTCTCTGGGGGCCAGAGGGTAGAGGGAGGCAGGCCAGCATCCAAGCCTTAGGCTTCTCTGACCTCAGAGCTGCTCTCTCTACCCAAAGAGGATGTTCCCTGATTTTTGCTGGAAGTAAGGAAAAGGTGGCTATGAGTTACTTGTAATTTCAGGAAGGAAAAAAAATCTAGCAACAGTGAAGGAAGGAGCCTTACAGAATTTACTTACCATCCACTCAACTTGAATGAAATGCCCTGCACTAAGTCAAATAACCTTAAGACTGCAGGGGCGCATTGTACTTGCATGCAGGACCACACGGGTGGCAAGACGAGGGGTTTTGGGAACACTCATCTGAGTTTTGGGCCCTGTCTGAAGGCTCGGATTCAGCGGTGCATCACTCTGCCACCTGAGCCACCCTGTGTCCCCAAGGCACTGAGATGGCACAGCGGGCACCACACTGCACAAACGAGACATGACAAGTCTGAATTAATCCGTGCAGATAAACTATTCCCTGATTTTCTCCCCTTGCCCTACAGGTGCTCCCAGCAATTCAGCCTGGGAAGGCTCACATATGCTTGGTCAGTAGTCAACTAATCTGAGCACAGCAGGCTGCAAAGACTGCTTAAAGCCGTGCTAGTCCCATGGGGCCAGGGCTGCGGTGCCTCGATGGCAACAGGCAGGATCCTAATGGTCTACAAGAGGTGCTGTGCCCAGCAGGATCTGCTCCCCCTCCCTCTGCAGAGACGTAACGCCTCAAAGTAAGCCAACATCGGTTCCATAAGTGGTTTTCAATTCACTGTCTTAATTGTCAACAGCAAAAGCCAAAGCTTTCTGCAAGATTAAATAGCTGTTAACAAAAGATTGGGGGAAAACCCTTAACCAAAACATGGCTTTTCCAAAAAAACTGTATAAAGTCAGTCACATACTGTGGGGTGGCCACAGAAAGCCTTTACTGAAGTAAGGTGGGCTGCAAAGTGAAACAGGCAAAAATCAAGTTAACTTAAACACTGATGCTGATGGTGATCATTCAGGGTTTTTTTAATTGAATGATGCAGATACAGTTTGGCTCAGGGACAAGATGAAATGTAGGATGAAGTGGCTCTTTGATACCCACATTTGTCCTCCATATTCACTCACAGTAAAGTTCTCAATCTCTGCTCTGAAGAAAACCATAAAATCAAACCAAAAATGCATGTAATTGTCCAAAATTTCATCAAAGAGGTATGCCAAAAAAAAAAAAAAGGGAGTACAGAAGGGTAATCTGGGCAGGCTTCCCTGTGCAGGCTGCTCCCCGCAGCTAATGCTGGTTTTGAATAGGGCCTCTCATTGCATTTCTCTATGGCAGTGGAAGCCAGACAGCCAGCTAGTGTATTCTATAATAAATAAACAAACATCCCCCTTACCCCCAAACACATGTAAAAGATGGGATTTAAATCATTACGATTTACTTAGCTCTGAAAGGGAGTAGTTTTTCACCAGACTGCAGAAAACCCCACTGCAATGGAGGGACCAAGGCTGAGATTTTCAGAAGAAACGGAAGGAGTTCAAGTACCCAATTTCTACAGAATTTCAAGGTAATTTGGCCATGGGGCTCCCTTGCACACCTTCCCTGAGACCTTGTTTATACTCAAAGTTAGATTTTTACTGACTTGAAAAGAAGCAACTGAATAATAGGGTTACAAGTTGCTTTTAAAATAGCAGTTTACAGAGGGCTTGCTTTTCCCACCCCATGGCTGTACAGTTACAGAAAGGCTAATGCAGCTCTCTGGACATAATATGGGATGCGGAAAAAAACCATTAAAATTCCTTATTCTACTGCTAACTTTTTGTACAGACTTGGGCAGCCAGTTGGAAACTTATAAGTATTTCTGTGTCCAGAAATGCATTTTCAAAAGTGCTTAGATTCTTTGGATTTCAAACAAGGACAATGAGGTAGTTTTAAACTACCCTAAATTAAAAGTTTGACAGGGTTTGCAAACACTCTGTTGATAAGAGCAAGGATTGCTCTTTACAGCTGGAACTTTCCATTCAAACAATACCAAGGCTCTTTATACACAAGAATGACTAAGGATGAGAAATATGCCTGTTATATAGGTTCTTTATTTGCTTATAGCTCAAATTTGGAAAAGCATGTAAGCACTCCAGGAAGGGGGCCAAGGTAATATTTCATTGTGGCAAGACTGAGAGGACTCCCAAGACCTCCTCAGGCTTCCTTTGGGCTATCCAAGGGCTCCACACAGGGTAGACCCTCCTCAGCAGCCAGACTGCTAGTTCATTTTGCCAGAATCTCATCCAAGTCCCAGACAAACAACTCCTCCGGCATTCATGCAGGGAAGCATGGGTGTTTTCTTCTTGCCTAGTGCAGCACTGAAGCCACACAACATGTCAGGAAGGCTGATCTCATGTGTTGTCTCCTGCCTAAGTGGACCTTGATGAAATTACCCCTTAGGCCTCAGTAAAAAATTGAGTAGCCCATGTAAATTCAAAGAGGAAAGAAGTAATTCCATCTTCATGCAAATTTCCTACCTCCCTTTCCTGCCTCAAGGCAAACAATCAAATGCAACAAAAGGAAATACAAAAGTCACTCAAGAAGCTTCAAATGGCCTTGACTTTCTTCATGCAAGTATCTCTATCTTCTCTTTGTTTCATTACTTCTGATTTCTGACATAAAGCTCATACAAATGAGGGGGAGAAATGGAGAAAAGACAACACCCTCAAGTATCCAGGAGCAGTCAGACTGGACTTAAAACAACCAAACTCATGTGTAAGACCCCAGCTCAGAAGAACCTTCACAAAGTATTTTATTGGCAGATGCTTATGCCCTGGGTGTGCACACGTGCACCAAGCAGGACACTAAAATTTCCATGACATTTTGCAGAATGATATTATCTCGTGTTTGCCTTGATCCACACACAGGAGGTGCAAGATGCAGCGTGCATCTCCCACACCTTGCGGCAGATCCCAGCTCTGAGAGGCTTCACAGCCGTGTCCGGGTGGCACCACTGTCCTTACAGAGGGTTTCACACAAATCAGGGGCAAGATAACAAGGCACCTGCTGGAGAAGGCTTCTGCCAATTTGTACTGACTAAAAAGGCAATTGCCTTTCATTGGAACCAACCTCAGCTTCCACAAACCTTAGCAGTTCCTTCACTGAGCTGTGCTGCACCCTTAGTGAATTGGCCACTGAGGATTTGATCCTAAATGTAGCACAGCCTTTCAATCAAATTCCCCTTATGTGCTGAACCAGAAGCTTGCCAAGCAGTGGGAACACTGAAACATTAAATAAAGAACATTTTCAGCAGTCAAGGCCAAGGTTAAAAGCATAAGGAATGTGAAGAGTTGTTTTTGCAGTGAATTTATTGTATAGGTGAAGTAATAAACCATTTGCATTTGAAGGATCTATAGCACAATGATGTAGATTAGTAGTGCTTCTGTTGATTTATTTTTTTTTATATAATTTTTTTTTAACACGGGGAAACTCACTGTTGTCTTTCTCAGGGCTTTGCTCACACTCTTTCAGCCACTGTGGCATTTGGGTGAAGGCAGTTGCTGTATGCTTGCAGTGGTTGGCCCAGAGCAAGCCCTTTTTTCCCAAACTTCCAGCACTCCTTAAGGAAGGAGGTCAGTTGACTGTCTTTTTACACTAATATTTCTGAAGTATCATTTATTTAATAAACTACTGAAAAAAAAACCCAACAAAAAGCATTGAATTTTTAGACGAGGCTGAACAAGGCTTCTCTTTTTTCTGGATACAAGGACACACAGGCTCTGGTACAGTCACTCAGGAGAAGGCCCTATCTGCAGATGTCTGCATACCTGGGGTTCCACTAGCAACTACTCAGGCTTGCAAATTAAAAACCTGTCTAAAAACCTGACACTATTCATGCACTCAAATGCTTTTAAGAATATGGGTTTGATCCAAAAGTCCATTAAGGCAAATGGAAAGACAAATTTATTTTCCACTGACTTTGTATTAGATGCTAAACTTGCAGCCAGGTCTAAAGACCATCTCATTCCCTCAGCGTTTAAACCAAACCTATTCAAAGCCTCAATTTACAAATCCTGGCATTATAATGGGGCATTCAAATGCTGCTAGCAGATTCCCAAAATTAGCTCTTTGGTCTGTAAAATACGCATTAAACATACCTTGGTGCCAATATAAACATCCAGCTGCAGGGATTTCTAAAAAAATCTCATTATAATTGGGCTCAACAAAAATAGGTTACCACTTGTGACTATTAAAGTGTGAGGGAACCAGAGTAATGAATGAGAAGGCAAAGCTGAGTGACCTCATTCAAATTCCTCTCTATCTGCTGCTCTTTGCTGGCAAAGCCTGCCTGGCAAGGTGAGAATGGCTGACAGCTTTCCAGAAGACAAGGCACAATAAGATGGGAATTCATTGGCAGTCAAGGAAGTGTTAAGGTATTCAACAGGTGATCAAGAATCTGGCACTCTGAAACCAGGAACAGATTAAAAGATGCTTTGCAAGGTGATAAATGGTACTGAAAGATATGGAAGTGTAGGTATTTAAAATTAGAGTACTTGAGCAGAGCAGCTGCTAAATTAGTTGTGGCTTACAAAGCTGCTGAGTCCCAAAGGCTTCCTTCCACTCAAGGACTGACACAAAGGCCAGTCAGTTAAGCATCACTGTGGCAGTCCCTGTCCAGGCCAGGGGTTGGAACTAGACGGTCTTTAATGTCTCTTCCAACCCAGGCCATTGTACGATTCTGAGTCTAACCTAAAGCATTTATCTGTTCCCCAAAACAGCAGTGTGAGTTTGAGCCCTCTGCCCATTTGCAGTGTTGAGGCATGTGCTCTTTGAGGCAAAAACCACTTCAATGGGAACAACCTGAAAAGATATGGAAAGCAAAAGACTTAAAGGCAAAGAAGAGCCACCAAGTTTTCCTAACTTACAAAAAACATAAAGCACACATTAAAATTTACAGTTAATAAACAGGATGAAAACTCTCTGCCAAAACTGTTCTACCTCTTCCTGTAGCCTTTTCTAAATACACTAAAATCAAAATTTAATGAAAGTCCGAGGCTGCCAAGTTTCCAAACTTGAGTAAACAATACCAGGTCAAGAGAGCATCCGACCCCAAACACTCCTATTCTTCCTCTCCCTGAGAGGTCCTGTGTAACAAAAAACTACTCTTTATTTAAGAATGCCAGGGATTGCTCTTCTCCATCAGCACATCACTAAGGACTTTCATGAGATACTTCCTTATCAGCTCTGTGTGTATTACCAGCCATTGCTCTCCCAAGGAGCCGGGAATGTGCTGTGAGCTGCAGCAACAAAGTCAGTGCTGGAGCACTGACTTTGAATGGAGCCTTTAAAACGCTGTTGACTGCAGCAGGAGATGGAGACAGACTCCCTGATTACGGAGTTCATTCCCCGAGAGTGCACAATATACTGTCTGTGCCGGGAGCTGTGCCTTGCATTCACTGATGTTAGATCCCTCTCGGTAGGAGAAAACAGGGACTCATCTTCAGGTTGTGTTTCATTATATACCTGGATCTCACCCCTATTTTTCTGCAGTGTGTTGTGAACCAGGTGCTGAAAAAAATCCCTAAAAAAGTGGTTGACATAAGATAGAAAAGCAAAGAAGCCAGCATCCCTCTTGTGCTGGGATTATGGGCCCCGGTGGGCAGAGCTCTGAAGAAGAAAAATGCTGTAATGACATCTTCACTACTGTTTCATATCAAACATTCCCCCCCAGCTGATGGTGTTTTTCAATTTACTAATGGAGAAGGGGGAGAAAGCCCTATTCTGAGCGAAACAGCAATCTCAGTCTCTTTTCACTCTCTCACATCCTCTATATTCCCCTTGGAACAAATGATATGGAAATATTCAAATACTTGTTGTATTGATACTGGGAAGTGAGAAGATACGTCACAGAGGGCCTTTGCCAGGCAGAAATCCCAGAAGACAGATGACTAGCAAATGCTTACATCGTGCTGACATACCCCTCTGATAATTTTTACAGCGTGCTGCCGAATGCGTGATGAGGATACAATGCCTGCTATTATGCTCAGCTCTCCCCGTTAACACATCTACACCAGTGCTGCACCGGGTGACTGAAAACTGCCCAGGACAGTAGGACTTGAACGGGCTAATGCTACTAATTTCCACAGCATCCAGCAGCTTAACCACACGCTACCCCCACGGTATTTTCCATTTCACTGAACAGACCCTTTCTCACACGTCAAAGGGGCAACTTTCAAGGCTTTGCATGAGCGATTTGGACACCCAGCAATCCATTTTAGAAGGTGCCTGGCATACCCTGCTGAAATTTGTTTTGTCAGAATATAGTTCTCTCTTCCCCACATACATTACAGCTGTTCTGAATGGTCTCAGTCATGGCTATATCTACAACACGTTCTCTGCTGCCAGGCAGAATAAATTGACCAGCTCTGTGATTGACTATTACCATCACCCAAATGTGAAGTTGCTGCACGGATCACGGTGCTGTGCTTTACTTGCTGTATATATTTTCCCTTCCAGGGCTGAAAACATGAAGGCTTGCAAACATGCAGCTCTTTCACTGTCTGACTGCTGTGTTGGGCTGAGGATTTTTAGCTGGCTCTTTGTTTTTAACAAAACCCCAGACATTACTGATGAAAACTGAAATACCCTTGCAAAAAATTTATTTTCAGTCAGAAAGCCATTTTTCTCTGAATGTAGAGGTGGCCTGAGTGATAACAGTATAATAAAGAACCAAGTAGGGATCTAAAAGCCAGACCTGCTTCAGTGCATAAATCACCATTAAACTGTGCTGGTTCTGGGGAAATTGGTTTTAACAGCATATTTCAGCACAGACATAATAAAAAAGGATATTCTTCCACCCCTGTTAGGCTGTGCAGGTTGAAGAGGGATTTGGGGTTTCATCTTTGCTTTCTCCTTTAGGCTATGGGATGAACAAGCAGCCACTCGTTTCAGTGCTATCATGTATGGCATGGGGTGGTCTTGCAATTATCACAAAACCCCTGACTTAGACTCTGGTGGGTCCCAGCGTACTTTAGGTACAAACAATAGATACAATAGAAGGAGAATGACTTAATGAATCCAAATCTAGGCTTAGGACTGAGGTCTGAACTTCCCAGCTGCTTTGTATGCAGGTATTCACCCTGCAGTCACACAAGCCAGACATAGGAGATACGGTTACAGGACACAGACTCCAACTTAGGCTCATTTGCAGACATCCTTGTCTTTTCCCTTTGCCTCCTGAGGTATCCCACAGAGGATGAGACCATGAGAGTTGTCTTTATGCCTTGGAGAGCTCTAATCAGATGTCAAAGTAGGAAGGAAAATAATTAAAATATTTTTATTTAGATTCATGCAAAATTAATTTTTGTTCACTTAAGGGATTCCTAACTATGACACACTAGAACAGATTTTTTTTTTAAGAGTATTTCAACAATGTAAGGATTTGAAAAAACTGGATTTTTTAAATCCTATTTGTCATTTTTCATGGAGGCTTAATGACATGAACAGTTCTCATAAGCCTATTGCAGTGCAGTCTCCTAAGATGCTGGAATACATCATCAATAACAAGTTCATCTAGGTCTGGCAAGGAAAAAAACACATCAAAACAATACATCTGTATGCAAGTTTCCCAGCATTATTTTCTGAAAAACCAGCAGTCCAGGAGGTTAGGCAGTACAAACTAGAGATACAGTTTTTGAATACTTTGAGAGCTTTTAGAGAAAATAAAATTTCACCTCCAGACCTTCACCTTGCATCCATCATTCTCCCAAGTAACTGAGATATTCTCTGAGTGAAGCTCCAGCACTTTCACTGTCAGCAGCAGACAACCCATGTGTAGGACTGTCCAGTCTGGTTACTTCAGATACATGCACTGTCTTGCATTAGGATCTAAAGTCCACCCCTGAAGTTAACAAGAATTATTTCTATTGACATTAACGGGGTTTTAAATCAAGCCCTGCTTCTTATCATCAGGGATATGCATATTAACTGTTTAATCCTTTAGGTGTCTGATTTTGCAAAATGCCCGCAATCTCTAGAGAGGTGTGGGGCAGCTCGTAGCTTGTCTTTTTATTCCTCAACAACTGCATCACATACAAAAGTATGGCTTAAAAGAAATAATAGATTAATAACAGAACTCGTGTCCCTTATCAGCCTCCCAAGCTTTTACGTTCCAAGAAACATTCAGCTAAACCCGGTGGGCCTAATACTGAAGCCTTTAAACAAGCCCAACTCCCTCTCAAATCCACGGCTAAGTAGCACCCAGCCCACAGTGAACAGATCATGAATTAAAGATTATTCTTCAGGAAAGCAACAGATGAGTCAACTTCTCTAGTAATTTAGGGTGTTCCTTCAGAAAAGGCTGCTGTCATGTATGGAAATGACACTGAATGGGAAAATGGCTTTCAGAGAACTCTCAGGAAACTGCTATTGAAAATCCTCAGCAGATTGCACCAAAGTCAACATCTACCTGCAGCTAAGAAAGGGCTCATCTCTGTGAAGAAATCCAGCAAGACTGTTTTTCCAGATTTCACTGAGCAGAGCTACAACATGGCTCTGGGAAAGCCAAAGATGGGAAAGCCAAGGCCAGCCCTGGAGGGTACTGAGCTCCGCCTTGTTACTGTGGTATAGTCCTTGTGACCAGATTTACTGGGGACGTGGCAAGGGACAGGTTAGAGACAGGCTGGCTCCCACTCACCCACAGTTCAGTGTGTCCTTCAGATCAGCTGGACAGGTCTGTCCCTGCCATCACAGCTTCAGCCATCATTAGCACAGAAAATATTGAGACAACTATTGAATCTACCAAAATTGTTACTCTTTGCCATACAGACACATCAAAAAGCCATCAGCTGGTCTCTCTCAGCTTTTAAGGGACCATCTTTACAAAATTCAGAATGCCAAATAACGCTGCAGTCAGGCAGTCCCCTCTAGAGGGTTAGCAGAAAGAGACTCTACTCAGGTACCTAATACATTGAGAATAGCAGGTATTGGTCTAAGTTTTTACCAGTCTCCTTACCAGAAGCTACATGTTCTATAATGGTTTTTTACTTTTCAATTAATTTCTTTTTTTGCCTCATAAAGGGTGAGATGAGCATGGCCCTGGGGACAGACACCACCTACACCTCTGCACAGCATATGTCCCGCAAAGCCACAGGCACCAAGCTCGGCTTCTGCCTGAACACAGTAACAAGAGGTGCTACATTCTTCTCCACAGCCAGATGTGGCATTTGTTGCCAGCAACTCTAATTATGTTTCCAGACATAGAAAACCACTAACAGACTTATTAATAAGTTAGTAGGGATATTCACACTGCAATTTAATAGAAAGATAACTACTGCATTTTCTCCCTGCACGGAGTACACCTCACCTCTCCGCACCGTGTATCTACTAAGCTACCTTCAAATAAATTTCATTTATTATGCCTTCATACAAATCCCATTACTTGCTCAACAAACAGTTTTGTTTTCCTGTCTGGGCAACCCTCCAAACACAGGCTGCTGTGTATGCTTTTGTAATTACTGATACACTGTACAAGGAACTATGGCATGTTTCTGACAGACTAATTAAAGGCGAAGAACAGCCTTCCCGAGACCTTGATTCAATTGTTATTCTCTCCTTGGCTTCCCCTGTGATCTCCACCAAGCGATGTAATCTCTCCACGCTTCATTTCCCCACCTGTAAAACAGGGATGGGAACCTCTCATCCGCCTCACCTACTTACCGGATGAGATCTTCATACAACAGGCTACGTTCTCAACTAACTGCTGTAACAGACACGTGGTTTAACAAAGACATGGGGCAAGCCCAAGCCTTCCACAGTTTGGTCCCACTTACGTCCCTAAATGCAATCCCGATGGCTGTCAGGTCCCACGGGGGCTGCTGCCACTCCCCTGCCCAGGAAGGTGCCACCAGCCAGGGAATGACTGCAAGCCTCAGCTTCAGAGGCTCCTAAACAAGTGTTTAAATGCATGACTGGAAACCTAAAAACAACCTCTTCTTCAAGTCCGTGTTTTAGACCAAATCATAAATTTTCTACAGCTCAGCTGTCATCTGGTTTTCTTGCACAGTAACACTGAGAGGCAGTAACTGTTATCCTCACTGGGAGATCCGGGAGGGAAAAGAGGAGGGATTTTAAAACTTCATTACAGAAATTCCTCTGGCTTTTGCAATATCTTTGTGCAAATTAAAAGGAAACAGCTGTCATTTGAAACCAAACGTCATGTGGACTTGCATTAAATATTTCATGCAAATATAAAATTTGTAGGAACAGTTAAAGTTGAAATATCAAAGCTGCCTCCAACACCACTTGTCTCAGTTGACTAGAGTTCTATCACTGATCCATTAGAGCAACAGAGCTTTTCTTGACTAAACACAATTTTTACCCAATTTGCGCCTTTTAAGCCCTATTATACATGCATAATATTAGCAATAATAATTATTATTATAATTGTGTGGACAGATAATGCTGTTCAGTTTCAGACCTAGAAGAAAGAACTTATCTCCTCAGAAGCAGCAGGAGATAAGCAAATATTACATAAAAGCAGAGGTCAAATTCTATATCAACTGTCATGTGGAGAAACACTCAGTAGTATTATATCTATTTAAATGGCTAAGTATATGACATTTGTTCTTAATACTTTTATCATCCATTTGAATAAGATGGCAATGTTTGCCTAATATAATTTCCTTTCCTTTATGGGGATTGATTGTGCTAAAGAAGGGTTAATGCATACAGGCTAGGCTGGGAGGTCTAATTTTCTCTATTCTCTCTTCAGGTGTAGAGGAGATGAAGATTGCTGTTGATAGAGAGTAGAAATTGAAATAGGGTGAGGCAAAAGAGAACAGGGACATTATACAGGCTAAATGCTGTCTAGAGATCTGTATGTTAATCTAAGCTTTATTAAGAGCTAGACTAAGTGAAACCCCACAAAGTGGGGTCCTGACTTAAAAGGATGATTTTTTCTGAAATAGATTAAGACACCAAAAGAAAAAAATATTTATTTTCCCAACACAATACTGGTATTTTCATCAATTTTATAGCAATTTGGCAAATGTAACCATGTAGTATGCTATCTGGACAGCACAAAGACCAAACAAATTAGAGACTATGTGGACAGCACATTTGTAAGAGTTTTTGCAGCTCCTAATAAGCCAAAGGGGAAGTACATTCAGTAATGGTGTTTCCAAGCAGGATATCCATAATCCTGACAAATGGGGTCCCCTGAAGCAACCCAGAGACTGTGGCTGTGGCAAGTAAAGCACTCCAGCCATAATGAGCTGCTACACTGCTACTACTTGCCTAAGAAGATGGGTTTTTTCTTCTTCAAGCTGTCTGTTTTTCCCCCTACACTTCAAGCCTGAATAATACCAACTTACTCTGCCCATCTTCAACCAGGTGCAGCCTCACTGTCTTCAGCTACAGCCTGAGTGAGGAGCCTTCAGCTCCAATGTCCCTTCCACACAACCTGCCTGCTCCAAAGCTATGCCTGGGCTAATAACTGAAAACATTACTGTCCTTCAGATAAATACAGTCTCAAAACATATTTCTGGATCCTTTCTTAGCAGGCTTTTTTTCCCTCACCAACCTAAACAAAGCAGGAAAATATGGCAGGCTGTAAATAACGCCAAAGGGGAGCATGGAAGGAGTGCCAGTGTCACCCCAGCCTG
This sequence comes from Gymnorhina tibicen, assembly GCA_013399875.1. NCBI lineage: Eukaryota > Metazoa > Chordata > Aves > Passeriformes > Artamidae > Gymnorhina > Gymnorhina tibicen. Next base: position 436,899 of record VXAZ01010414.1, on the reverse strand, counting down.
GCAGACAGGTCTCCCTTCTTTGCTGTTGGAACTGCTGGAGGCATTAACAAGGTGAACAGGACACAAATACAGTTGCAGGAAATTTACTTTGCAGTCAGAGGTTTCCACCTCCTTAAACTTCCAGGCTGCCATGTACTGATGACAGATAATACAACACCAAACCTTGCAGGTGTCACCAACATGCTCTGTATTTAATGTCCTGTTTCTGGAAAAATTGGTGCCTTTAATACTTACCTCTGGACAAATCCACATTAGTCTAGTTTCTAGAGAAGCAGAAAACACAAGAGGTCTGCTTTCCCAGAAATGCTTGCACTGACTTTAGAAGCCTATAGAGCCCATGCAAAGGAGGACTAACTGTTTCCATTGGAATATAAACTCAGTGTTTTAAAGAGAAACAATGTGTATGTACAATAGGAAGAATTATATCCCTCCAGGCACTGTCTGCTTTTGCTGTAAAAATCTACGCCCTTCAGAGCTTCTATTAACAGTCATGTTATTCCACCCTCATGTTTTTCTTAGTAACAGATTTATGTAAAGCTGGTGATTTGAAAGGAGGACTCCAGTGAACAAGTACAATTTACATTAAGGTTTGTTATTAAATGTTATTGCTGTTTCCTTCAGAACACTGTCTAGGTTACAAACACATTTTGCTTCAGCTGCTACACTGACAAATGAATTTTCCTTTTACACAAAGAACTGCTTAGGAGACAGCAAAGTATGATGTGCAGCTTCTGCACTTGTGCCTTCTGCACTGAAACTGCTCCAGGAGTTGATTCCTGCTGGTAAACACTGCAGTCTTGAGGCAGAGGGTACCAGCTGAGGCCCTTGGCAAATTTAGAGAGCACATTTCTCTACAAAAGAGATTTTGACCTCAACAGCCCCATTCTTCCACCTCTTTGTATACAAAACCCTGGTGACCCAGTAGCATCGAGTGCTCTGCTGCACTGATGGAGGGAAGAGGGAGCAAGAGGCAGAGGAGAGATGAAAGATTCTGTGACACTGTAATTTCCAGGGTGGAAACAGCAGACTTACGTGTAGCTACCACTGCAACTTTTTTATATTATGAAAGCTGAGTAGGAAGAAAGTGAAAAAGCTGAAACACAATAGCTGTGCGGAAGCGTGCTGATAAGAAAATGACTGGCATTTCTGGGGAAGATTACTGACATTTTCACCATGCCTATTTTGTCAATCTTGAAAAGGCCTAGTGTGTATCAGGCATTTAATGAATCATGCAACACATCACCTTGTGAACTGAATGCAATCAAGATCAGGCAAATGGGGATAGGTTTCAATGAACATGTCTTCAGAAACACCTTACTTGATGAAAGCATGCGTAGGTTCGTGTCAGAGCAGCACTGAAACGATCCCACTAAAGGGCACCATGCAAAGGCTGATGAAGAAAATCAAATGTGAGGGAGAAGCAAAAGTCTTCTAAAGACAAAGTTGAAAATTAAACCTTTAAGCAGCCAAAACTGTCCCTGTAGCCCCTCTCTAAGCAATGATCCTCATTTGCAAACTACACATTTCAGTGTTTAATACTGTGACCACTTCAAATCCTGCCAACTCCGAGTCTGCTCAGTGCTACAGAAACTTACCCACTTTGTTGGAGAGATTTCTAATGGTTAGAGTTTTCTCCTTCTTAGGCAAATCTTATCTGAAAACTTAGGCATTGCCTAATAAGCCTAGAAAGCTTATTAGATAAGACATAACTTCATTAGGAAGGTTGCTAGCATACTGATCAAATCAGGAGACCGGAGGCAAATTCAGATGAAGGTTTCCATGAATTTAAGGATACTCAGTTGGCCTAATTTGTTCATTCTCTCTTAAGTAAGACTTCATTTATTTCAGTCTCTTAGATCGAAACCTTTCTTCTCTATGTGTTACAAACACCCTTTGCTTTATTTATAACACTACATTAATAGAAAACACCCAGAGCTGTTGAAACACATCTGCAGAAATATGCAAATTATTGCCCAGTGCAAAATGTGATGTTTTCAACCAAACCAGATACTTTATTTCCCCAGCACAGAGTTGGAACAATTCTGACCACGTGCAAAGAAAATCAAAACAGTCAGAAAATGAAGTGCCATTTCACCCCAAAGGACAGTGAGCAATATGTGGGACAATCCGTGGTACTGTCTCTCTCACACTCACTCACTGCTCAGCTATCAGGCAATATGCTTGTTGCCTTCTTGGTCTCTGTGGTGTAAGTTTGTACAAATAATCAACATCCATTCAAGTGGAAATTAGCTCTAAGATGCCTTAATTCCAAAAACTAGTGTCCTAGTGCTGGAGAGGGACATTTTTCAAGGGCATAGAGTAATTGGGCAAGGGGAGAAAGTTTAAACTGAAAGAGGGTAGATTTAGACTAGATATAATGAATTTTTTCTTTTACAATGAGGGTGGTGAAACACTGGAACAGGTTGCCCAAAGAGGCTGTAGATGCCTCATTTCTGGAAGTGTTCAAGGCCAGGTTATACCGGGCTCTGAGCAACCTGACCTAGTTGAAGATGTCCCCGCCCATGGCAGGGGGGCTGGACTAGATGACCTTTAAAAGTCCCTTCCAACCCACCCTATTGTATGATTCTTAAGTCACAGACCTGACTCTATGTCCTTCAGGCTGAGAAACATTAGCTACAGTCACCAAGCTAACGAGTAAGGGAAACCCAGCAGTAACTCTCCTTCTGCCAGTATTGTGACTCTAACCCTGAAAAACAAGTGCTGTTGTTAGATGCGCCTGGTCTAGTGGAAGATGTCCCTGCCTATGGCAGAGGGTTGAAACTAGATGATCTTTAAGGTCCCTTCCGACCCAAACCAATCTTTGATTCTATGAAGGTTAGATGGCTGCTTTTAGTACATTGGAGTAATGATCTTAAAAATTAAAGCTCAGTGCTCCAAGGGCAGCACAGAGCACACCTGCACACTGGGCAGGACACTGAACCAGGATTAAAAGTGCCCACAGAAAAGTGAGAGGATGCTGATTCATTGATGTTCACACAGTACTAGAGATCCTCTGATTGAAGGCTGTACAGAAGTATAGAGAATTATTAACTACAGAGACACTAACTGTGAATTTATGAATAATGAAGAAAGCAGAGGAAGAACAACCACACAGTTCAGTTTCCCTAATCACTGCCTCTCCAACATTCACCCACACTGTCAAGATTGGCAGTTGGCAACTGCAGCTAATATCTTATGTAAAAAGGACAGAGATTTAGTAATACAGCATTCTCCATACAAGCTTCAATTTGGCAATTTATTCAAGTTCACTCTTGAAGCTCACACTTGACTACGAACTCTGCTGAATGAAGGTCTCAACACCCAGCAGTACACGAAGCCAGGGCAACACAGAAGGCAGCAGAGCCCAGGAATTATGGTGAGGGGTGCAGTAATCCTTAAAACACTAACCGAGAGCCTCGCTCAATACAGCTTGAAGAGCCTCACAGCTGAACAGCACCCTGGTGATGCCCAGCCCTTTGATGTATTGAAGAATACATTTAAATGTGCTCTGTGTTGCTAGAAGGTAGCAGGGCTTTCACTGCTGGTTTTCACTTGAGCCTTCCTTATATCACAATATTTATCTGTTGCATGCACCTAATCAGCTCGTGACATGTCACCAAGGCTCCTAACCTGGGAATGTGAGCACAGGCTTTTTAAACAGCAGCAATGGAGAGGTGTCTCACAAGAAATCAACTCATCAAAAAAGGGTCAAAAGGGAGAGTTCAGGAAGCAGACAGCAGGAACAATACCTGGTAAATGCAATTCTATCCTATATAAGACTGAAAATTACTGCTCTCAAAATTATTACACAAGTACCAGAGGTTTCTTACCATTTGGTGGGGAGATGGAACTATAAACCTTATTCATGACTGCAGTGGCTATAACAGACTTCTTTTTTTAGGTTTTATTAATCCCTTCTTAGTCCCATGTTAACAGGCAGGAATCTCATCTCTGTTCCATTTTAAACTGATTTAGAATATATGACTTACTGCACACTGCTCAAATGTAGGGGTATAGCTTAGAAGTCATTACTTACAGAAGCAGCTGCCAGTGATAAAACAACTATTGTACTCCTGTGACATGGGTTGACAGCATAATGCAATTTTTAGGACTTCCATTTTGGGTTCACTAGGATGTCTGCAATAACAAGGAAAAAAAACCAAGCAAGAGAAATGGTATTCTGCCAGTGTTTTTCAAGGCTTTTATCAAAAGATACAGAATTATCTAAGAAGGACATGTTTTCCATATGAGCTTAAATATTAATTTATATGGCTATCTACAGACATTACTGCTTATCAGATCACAGTGTCTCAACTGGCAGAAGAATTAAATATTCCAAATTCTGGGAAATCCTGTGTTGTTCTGGGTTTAGCCTTGAACCTCCCAGGTCAGAGGAAAGGGAAAGGCAAAGGCACATAAATAGACACCATGATAGTGACACCAAAGTCAGTGAAGAAGAGAAGAAGGGAAAAGCCGAAGTCCCAGAGGAAAGAAAAACTCTCTGTCTCTCTCCAAAGAAACAGAGCTGAAAAGCAAGAAGAATGCTTCCTCTGCTCCTCAGCAGCAGCAGCAGCTAATCTCTGTGTCCTTGAAGCACAAACTGTTTTGAAAAGTTCGCTCAGTTTTTTCTCTGTCTCTTGCATCCAGTTTTAAAGGCATAGAAAGGCTCAGGAATCATGTCTGGGCATAGAGCGGTGATAGGGGAAATAACGGCATACAGTCACCCCAAGACATTAGTAAATGTTCAGTTTTTTTAATGGTGACCACTGTATATCCACCCAAATCATGAAACCACCATGAGGCTTTTACAGAAGCTAAAAATGAGAATTTTCTTCCTTTGAAACATGCCTTCTGAAGTTCTGAAAAGCTTTAATGCAAATACAGCACCACTCTACTTCACAAACCTGCTTATTTATACACAATACCAAGTGATTAGAAATACAGCCCAAGCTCCAACATCCCACTTTCTGCAGGATTTTACTGTTCACAACCCTTCAGAAGCAATCCTGATAAAAAAACACCCAGCTTACACCCTATCTCTCCTTTTCCACCATCAAACAATCCTGTTGAGAGTATTTCAGACTTAGACAATTACTGACACACCAAAGACAAGAAGTTGAGCCAAGCGACTGCACTCCACCTCTGAGACACTGGCAATGAGGGCAAAAATAGACAAAACTGGAAAATTTAGAGCCTGCACCAGCCTCCCTGTGGATTTTATTTGGGACACTGAACCTTTTTTTCCCTCACTACACTGGGGGAGCAGGGCCGGGGGGGATGCGGGGAGCAGGGGGCAAGAGACGGAAGAGATAAAAATTTTTCCAGTTTTCAGAACCCAAATGGAGCTTCAAAATGAGAAACTCAAGAAGCCTGTCCCAGCATCAGCTTAGAGCACAGGACCCACATGTTTAACGTTTTTCTGCAGCAGCTATTTTATATCAGAATTGAACTTTGAAATTCTCCACGGTGCTGGCTGCCTGAAGCATTATTTACAGCAATCCTAGAAAACACACCTTCACCTCTGTCCTGCACCACAGCTTCAAAAATGAGCACACGGGGGAAGCACAGGCTCCTCTCACCACCTTCAGAGTATCCCATCCAAAGACCATTTAATTCAGTGGCCCTCTTACCTTATCAGTGGTAAGCAAAGGGTGGGCTTGGCTACATGAATACAGTGAATAACATCAGCACCACCAAAAGATGAGGTGAACAAAGACAAATGCTGGCTTTCAAATTTAAGATGTGCAGATCTTAAAGGGGTCTTTGATGACAAAAGTGGTCCATTCAAGCCTTAAGGTCAAAAATCTAGATCTTATGCAAATCCCTGCAGCTCTCTATGTAAGATCTGAAGAAGTACAAACGATACACAGAGGAAGTAGGAATGTGATATACAAAGGACCTTTAGTGCCAAGTGGCTGCTGAGTGAGGGAAAGGACACAGAAAGCAGATCAAGACCTGGTCAGATGATTCAGTCTGGTTAAAAGATCGATAAGCTCAGAAGCAAGAAAAACACATTTGCATTTCCTCACCAACCCTGACCCCTCAAAGCCTGCAGAGGCCAGGAGCAAACACTATCACAGTGAGCCACTGCAGTGGGCTGCCTACAGCCAGGCTACTGGGAGCCACTGAGGAACAAAAGCAAAACCAGGAGACATCACTTTCTAAAACACAATTAGAAGAATTTAAACATTGCTTGACGGAATGATGCACTGCTCCGTGTAATTGCTTGTTTGATAAAGAGCAGGCAGTTACAGCTCACATTTTTAGCCTTGAATTATTGCCAAACTGAGTTATTTTGTGAGGTAGAACTGAATCAGCAGTTCACTTACAAAAATTAAGCCCTGGAGAATGTGAAGCAGTGAAATATTTCTACTCATAAAAAGAGCCATTGGTGCTGATAGTCAGCACACAGACACAGCCCAGAAAGGTGGAATATTTATGTGTCCAAATCACTTTTCCTGAGATTCATCTGATATGCAAATTGGCTACTGCTTGACAGCATCTCTTAAATTTACCTCCCTCACAGATTTACAGCCATGTTCGAATCACTGCTTTCCACCACAGGGCCACAGTGCTCACACAACAGTACCTGACGGGGGCTCTCTGCATCACCCTTGTGAACCTTACCCTAAAATCAAGCAGTAAAGACAAAGGTTATTTCTGCACCAGATATAGTGTTAAAATTTAGGAGTCATTCAGTGGTGCGTAGAAACAAACATCGTGTTTGCAGTCCCACTTGCCATGGACATGTTCTGATCCTCCAGACACAGCATCACTTCACAGCCACAGAAAATTACTGCAAGGAACTGATGGCTGGATACTGTCCACGTGCCCGGCCCAAGGGAACAGCAACAGACACTGTAACATATCTGATTTGTGGTTAAATCCACATCTGACCGTTCCACATCCTTCAGAAAATAAAAAATTCATGTCCATACATATGAGTAAATTACTTTTGGAACATACAGAATAAAATAATTTGGGACACTTTACATAGATAATAGCAGCAAGAGTAATTTACTCCACAAATAAAAATTGTATGTATTTCCCTCTACAGTGCAAATTCATTTCCCACTGGATAATATTAGACTGAGTTGGAATATGTGCAAATTTTAGTTCCAAGACAATTACATGTTTTGGAGCTGATATTTCACAACTCATCAAAAGCAGAGACCAAAGCTTTTGATGCTTTAAAAGGCAACATCTCATTCTTCCAAAGAGAATTACAATGTCCCTTTCTAACTTTCAGAGATACTGAACCATCAAACTTCACTTTCAATTTTGTCACAGTTGAGAAAAAGCTGTGCAAAGTAATTTGTAAGAGTTTCTAAAATTCATTTTAATTTTTTCCCTGTCTCCTTGGAGCCTCTGTGACTACTGGAGAGTAGTTTTAGAAGCGGAACATTACTGATGTAAGTTGAGAATGATGCAAATTTAAGAGTAATCTTAAATCCATGCTAACAAGGTTTTATATCACGCCTCAAGTGTGTACCTCTTACTCTATCTGTTAAATGCTCAGCATCTTGGGAAGGATACATCTTCACATGTATGCCCAACCATGCCATTATTACATTTAGAAATCAGAATCCGTGAGTTTAGAACAGACAGTAATGAAAAAAACCCAGCTAAAGAGGAAAAGCGTAAAGTGGCAGAAGCACATTATCCTACGGAAAAATTTATGAGCATAAGTAAGATCAAATATATTTATTCTTGTAACTCTTCCATGCTGACAGACTGTCAGGACCCCAGCTTCATCCAGCCCGCAAGTGAACGATGTGTCACAAAAGGGAGTTCTGCCCAGCAGTGACTCGAGTCCAGAGCAGGACCTGCAGGGTCATGGACAGTCCCCTGGTCTCTCCCACCTCTGTTCCCAGCAGTCCCAGTTTGGTTGTGCTTCAAAGGTCACAGCTGAACAGGATCACAGGAGCAGATGAATATGAACACACCGGATTGGAATAATGCATTTGCCATTGTGGAAATTCCTTTCCAGTGCTATTTTTAATACCCAGTATTAAACATGCTTATGGGTATTTCCATTTCCAGCACAGTTATTACTATTCAATTGCTGTTAATGTAAATGGCCAGTGCTGGTTAATGCCAAGCCGTGTGATGAAATTATTTCCTTTCCCATCTGGGTTCCTGTAGTCTTAAATAAATAAAAAAAGACACCATTGAGATCACAGCTGAAACGTTCATCCCCACCAACAACACACAAGTTGGAAGAAATCGTTGTTTTTAGGATAAAGTACATCACAGGCGTTATTCTCTCTATCCCACCTAATGCGTAGTGGATAATACTACAGTTAAAAATATTAATGAAAAATGACTAATGGTAACTAAATGATTCACTTAACTTGGCTCCCTCTGTAATGTATTCTTCATATGACAGGCATTTATTAGCTCTCACTGATGACTCCACAGACACCCTGCTACGCACAGAGTGCCTGTCTACACATTAAAACTTAATGCGCAGAGCAAGAATTATTGATGTTAACTCTGTTCTAAAAGGGCATATCAGCAGGACTTTTTTTTCCCCTGCAATGGCTTTATTTTCCTTAACTACTGAATAATTACAGATTTTAAATTTTACTAGATGCTAGTGGTCAAAAAAACTCTTAATTTCACCACAATCTTATCTTTCCCACAACTGCTGGCTTTTTTGTGTGATTTTTTTTTTTTTTTTAATGGACATATTAAAATAAGTACACATGATGTTTCAAGACTAAAAAAACAGCTTGGGAATCCTAGTGCTTGCACATTGTGTGCTATCTGTATGCCTGGGGAAACTGTGAGTCTTAATGGACCTTATGTTTTCCTCAGGATTTCAGCACTTGCAAGAACAGTCAAAGGCTGATAATTAAGGGAGCCAAACACTGCATGAAGTTGAATACTGCCTTGAACACGAACATACAGTTGTCTTCACTTAATTGAATGTATTTATAGGCTCTGACTGAGCAGGAGCTGAGTGCTTTGCTTCTGCACTGATCTGATCAAGCATCTCACATGCCAACGTAACAACTCTGCTCTGTACAGGCCTTCTCCACCCTGGGTGCTGCTGATTGCCCTAAACCCCAGGCCTAGCTTTTAACATTACCTGGTGCCAACCAAGACTGATGTTAATGAATGGTTTAACTGCCTTCTAGAGTCCTTGAGTGAGATTTTCAAGTGCCTACATCCTAGGCACTGGGGAATCCCAGAAAACCCACGGTATCTCAGTCTTTTGGGAAAACCAACACCAAGTGACTATCTCTAATTATCTAATTATCTTAACCAATAAATGTTCCCCTTCTTCCCGAGCTAAACAGACCTCAGGCATGATACACAGCTTTTTAATGGTGCTTGGCCACCATTGAAGGAGATCCTCTGGCCCCTTGAGACTGTTCAGCTCTCTTTGGTGCAGCACAGCAGCAGTTCTTGAGTGCCAGCACACCCAGGGTCAGGACGGAGCCCTGGAGAGCCCGTGTTCTGCTGCTGGGTGTCCTGGGTTACAATGTATTCTATTACCATGAGCTGTTGAAAACCAGATGTGCCGATGTTCCTTGCCTCTTCCCTCTGGACTAGCTTCTGTTAATAGGCCCAACAATGCCTTGCCCCATGACTCATAGATAACCTGCACCTGGACTATCTCCTGTTAATGGGCCATCAGTGCCTTGCCCCATGACTCACCATCCCATTGTGAGATGCTCTGCCCAGGGGGAAGGAGCCAAGCATTCCCACCAGGATAAAAATCTGGAGTTTGGAACAGCATGAGCAGCCTTACCTGCTGGGATCTCANGGCAGGGTGCCAGGTTGTACCCCTGACTCTGTCAGGCTTTAAACCAGTTTCTCTGTATTATTGTTTTGTTATATATATATATATATAGATATATATTAGTAAAAACTGTTATTCCCATTTCCTCATATCTTTGCCTGAAAGCCCCTTAATTTCAAATTTATAATAATTTGGAGGGAAGGGGGTTGTTTTTTTTTCCCATTCCAAGGGAGGCTCCTGCCTTCCTTAGCAGACACCTGTCTTTCAAACCAAGACACTGGGGAAGGTGGGTGGTCACCATTTCTCTTCATACCTTAAACAGCTGGACCACAGAGCAGCACTTCCTGCAGCTGGACAGATCCTGCCTGGAAAGAAGTGGCTGGAACCTGTCCAAAAGCAAATCTCAGTCAGACACATTTGGATATTGCTGCTGCCTTGCAAGGACCTACAAGAAGGCACCCACTTGTGGCTGCTTCAGGCCAACTCCACTGCCCTGAACCTGGTGTAAGCCTTATGTCAGTGGAAAGTGGGCAGAGTGGATGCGGAATGATGCTGTTTGGATTTGGCAGACTAAGGCACCTGGTCTGCAGTCTTTCTCTATTTAAGGAACTTCATAAAGCCTCCACATCAAGTGGAAAAGAAAATAAGCTTCCAACTTCAGTAGCTGAAGGGCTCCCTCCGTTTCTTTTCCTCTGAGTGGAGACAGAGAAGGAAGCACTTTCTAAAGTGCTTGAGTGCCTGACCCCAATACCTGACCACCAGAAACCTGAAAGAATCACACACTTTTCTAATTGCAGTAACCAGGCTAGAAATAGACTTCAACCTAAGACATACATGTTTTTACCCTAAGCCTAAATATAATTCCCATTAACACTCTGTGCTACACTGCCTTAATAAAAATGGCAGCTTAGACCAGATTTCGTAAGGGCCTATCATCTTTTAGCTGTGTTTCAACAAAAGAGAGGTCAATAGGCTATTTACCATAATCTATTTTTAGGTTTCATGAAACTACAAGAATAAGAAATAAATCAAGCTTGGCCTTTACGATCAGGAAAGAATGGCTTTCTGTGCATTCTTCTTTTAAAAACAGCTGAATATGGAAGGAAATGGAATGATTTGTTAAATGGGTATGTTTGATAAGGGAATATTAATGCATTTTCCAATAATAAAAGTGAAGAATGCTGTTCCACATAGACATTCCTTTTCATTTTTACTGCACAGACAGTGCTTGATTACAGTTTAGGGAAATGAACTGAAAGAACAGATGTACTATTTTTTTGGATAGGTAGTCAGAAGGGTATTTTACAGAATCTGAGAAGAGTTGGAAGGCAGATGATTCAAAGGATAATTGAAGAATGATATTTGAACAGGTTACATTTATGCCCTCGGGCATTAAAGATAGGAGACATTTTTAATTCTCAATACAGGAGTTCACATGGCTGCAAAACAAATGAACGCAAGGAATAATTTTGTTTCAGAGACATGCAGTAACTGCTGGTTAGCAAGAAGGGAATTTTCCACAATACTGGGAAATAGCAACGTTTCATCTGAAGTTATTTAGAATAAGCCAGATGTTATTCAGTTTAATATTCATCAACATTTGTTATCCTATAGTATCATATTTTCAGCAGTTTCAGAACGGAGATCAAAAGCATTTCAGGGTAACACAGGCAATAGCAAGAATGTGCAGAAACAGCCCCAGGTGCAGGACTCTGGCTCTCTGGCGTTGGGACTCAGATGCAGAGGTCCTCTGCAGCCTGTTGGGACACAGATCACAGCTGGCCCATGCCTCTGGGGGCTGAGGCTGCTGGTGAAAGCTGTCAGGCAGGTGGCAATGCCCCCTCTACGCGCTGGACCAGATCTACATAAAACACAAGCGCCTCTGTCCCTTACTCCTGCTGCAAGCTGGGACTCCCTTGTCAGGGCATAAGGGATATTCAGGGTAGGGACAGTACTTTATTCACGATACATCTTTGGTGTCAATTTTAATATCAGATTTCAGGGAGAAAAAGAACAAAAAAAAGTACCTTTCTAAGGGTTTCAGCCCTCATTAATTGTGGCCTGAACAGTAGGGTAGTCTCTTTAAAACCCCTCCAGGTCTGAACACTCCCATATCCTACTCAACAACAGAGCCCACATTAATCCTTTTCAATAAAAACCAGATACATCAATTAGCAAATTTCAGTGGAGCACACACCCTACATCCACATCATTGACACATTAGTGCATCATGACTAATGTTGTGCATTTCATGCCAATTGAATTCCTAATGATTAGCCACTTAATTCTGAGCTGAAACAATTACTCTCCCCATTGAGAAATACTTGTTTCAGCTCAAAGCTCGGCAGCTGGAGTACAGAAAAGCCATCTATAGCCAGTCACGCGAGTACATCTTGTGGAATCAAAATGCAGGTTTACTAATACGTATTTTGTATGCATAATGAAGCACTGGGCATACAAAACCATCCCTTTTCAAGACTGGTACAAAATCTGTTGGCAGGACTGAGCACATCCCTAATTCATGGATTTCAGCAGCAGCTGGGGCATACACACACTCATGTTCATATTTGTGCATGAGAAGGCAGTTTGCCCTTGGCCTGTAAAGGCCTCCACACAAACACTGGTTCTCCCTGAAGTCATTTAGATGAACATTTCAGACTCAGTATATATTGGTGGAGGCTGCAGTGACAAAGATATATGTCAGAAAAATCAAACGGGTACATTTTGATTTGGATAATTATAGAAAGGAGCAAATACTTGGCTTGCCTTCAAGTAAGTGAGGGATTTAAGAGCTACATCACATGGCAGCTGTGTAGTTTTGGTAGATGCACAATTTAACTTGTAACCAGTAATTGCACTTGTCATTTTTTATGATCAAAACACTATGCAGACAATAATTATACCACCAGTGTGCCCCTGAGAAACAGACAAACAGGCATAACTGTTAGAGGCATTACAAGTGTATCAGAGACACGACAATCTGACGACAAAAAGCACTAATGGCAGATCCAGTATTAGAATATATGGTGTGCTGATGGTGCAAACTGGCTCAGGCATTGGCTGAACATCCCGCAGCACAGCAGGAACAAGAACTACGCCTTGCCAGGCCGCCGCTGCTGTGGCTTTGATGTGGTGCTGATTACTGTATCATCATTTAGATGGGGATTCAAGGAAAGCATTAATGCTGCCACACTCGGAGACACGGGCTGCAGTACACAGGGCTGAGTACCACTGAACAGACGGGACTTCTCCGGGAACAGGTGCTCAGTGTAGTATTTATAACACAATCAGAGCTGCTAACAATGTGAGTGGAGCATTTCCCTAAGTCTCTGAAACTAAGGGACCATCCCTAAGGCACGCTAAACCACAGGGGAGTCTTTCTGTGACTTCAGTAGCCACTGAATGAGACTCCTCTTCTGTGCGATACAATGGGCTGCTCTGACATCTGCAAAAAGATCTCTGTTGACTTTCAAAATACATCAGACCATTTCATCACCTACATGCCAACCCACCACACAGTACAGCATTTAGATTTCTTATTCCATGTGGACTTTTAGCCTGGCAGTGAAACACACTCTAGCACTTCACTGTGTAAGGGATCCGAGGCTGATGTTTGTGACAGTGAGGATTCACAAGGGAGTGAGTTATTCCAGGAGACTGCTGCAGTGTCCAGGAGATGCTACTTAGAGGAAAGTCAAAAACTGCTTCTCAGAATTAATTTTGCAAAATAAAGCAACAGTAGCTGATAAGTGTAATAGATATATAACTCCCAGTTTCTAAATCAACGCCTGCAACTGCAGACTGAGCCCTTGCCTTTAGTTTTATCCTTGCTTGGCCTCTGCAATTACCTTCCATGCCCCATTTCTCCAAGACAGAACCCACGTGAAGAAACCACAGCCCCATATAAGTATGTTTTCCAAAGATATACACACTGGCCAAGCCCAGTTGCATTCAGACTACTTTCCTACCCCCTCTTCTTATTCCTCAGTCCTTTCTGATTTTTCAACATACTTTTAGCAGAGCAAAAGAAATCACAACAGCAACCACCTGGTGGGGCCTGGTGAGTGACCCAAGTTAGTAACCACCTGTAGTTCTGTGACAGGTCAACTGGAAACACACACCAACATCCACATACCCTGCACAAAGGCAATCTGCACAAAGCGAGAATCATTTCAATGTACAGCTTCCAGGGACAGGAGCAGGTTTAGCAGGGAAGGAAGCTTATTTAGGTTATTTTTGGATGCGGAAAACAGATTGAATACATGGATTTTTATCATGTTGGTACTTACACAAGACCGACTTGTTAGTGACAAGACAGATCTTGAACCCGCACGACTGCAAGAGAGCCTTTAATAACGGATGACAGTACTTTGCCAGTGGTGGGATAAAGAGATTCAGTGTCTTAGTGGATGATATCTTCTGTCTTACTCCTTTAGCCACAGATTTAATTACACTGATAATGTCATGAGAAGCAAAAATCAATTATTCATTAAACCTGACTAAGAAATCATTCTTTTATCCCACGTATTTTGTTTCAAGATCATTTACACTTGGGTAAAAAGGCAGTTTTCTTCCTTCAGTGTCAATATTTTATACAGTAACTCACTTAACAGCCCAAGTGGAAACTGAAGTGGGTCTCTCAAAGAGGACCAGCACATGATACTCTGTGCAAGGCATGAAGGTGATGCTTGAAGATTCCACCAATCTTCCTGTGACAGATCAGTGGCTGTGTGATTCAGGGATCGTAAGCAGGATCAGGGAGAGATCTGTTACACCCCTTTTGAAAACAAAGTCCTCACTGCATTCACATCTCAATGTCCCATGACTTCTTTAGTGGTTGTTGGAGGTGAAACTGTAGGTCTTGTACTACCTGTTTTCTAGCTCCCTCCATTTAAATAAACACAAGACCTGGCCTGCCATTACTTTGGTGACACACTTTCATGTTCTTTTTACCAGCAAAGAGATAATTTTTTTTTCTTTTACCTGGTTTGTTTTTGCACTAGTTGCCTAAAATAAAAAAATACAGGAGAGTGCAATTTTTAGAGGGAGAAGTGTCTCCTACAAGTTCTTTCACTGTGTGGCTCCAGAAAAGCATCTCTGAGGACTCCTGACTGTGCATCAGGCAGGGAGCTGAACAGAGTGCCCATGTTCTTCAGATGAAGACTCAGATTAGCAGAAAATCATGCACAAATGAGTGTGCATAGAAGGGGTGAGAGAAGCCTACAGATCCAGGGCTTACTCCCATAGTGACAGTGTGCTCCTGCCTGGAAAATGCAGTGTGAAAGGATTTGTTTCCAGGCTGTAAATATGTGGCATTTAAGAATAACGAAGTGCATAGATATGCTTTCACAGGTCCAAAGCTATGGAAATAAAAGAACGAAAAAGCCTCTCCTGTGCTCAGAATAGTGGCTTTCGGCTATTACTTTATAGAGAGATGTTACTGGCACAACAATCTCTTGCAGAAAGAAACCAGTGCCTAATATTGCATATCTCCCCTTCCCCACAGGAACCTTCGTTCAATTTACTTTAGGTAAGGCATTACACTTTTGGAGAAGTACCAGTGATTTCAGCTTCTCCTTACCGGTTCAACTAAACATTTCTTTTCTCCTTCAGCTGAGTTTTTTATGAATATTTAATGTATCAAAATGAACTGAAAGCTACCACTATGCACCTGCTCTCCAGATCTTTCATCCGTCTATTGTCAGCCAGGCTTAGTTCACAAAATATGACACTAACTGTATTGCTGTGTAAACACAACTCCTTCAACTACTATTTCATAAGTAAAATATATGCAAGGCAAAAGCCAAGTCTGACTTGAACAGATGAAACTGTCCTCTCCCAGCTATAGAGATGTCTTTGTTACTTGGGCTCCCGATGTCGATTCCCCATGCCAGCTTGTACCTTCATCTTCTGTCCTCTAATTGAATTAATATTCACTTCCTCTTACTAATCCCCAGATGCTTGTCTGAAATGATCTAAGACACAGCCCACATTTACAGAGAGAAAAGATTTATATTAAGGCATGAATTTGATAGCTACAGAGGTTGCTAATTTGCTGTGCAGTCAGGCAGTCTGACTGTGGGGATGCTGTGAGTTTTTACTGTTCCTCTAAAACGTGGATGTAATGTTTTGCTTTTAGCCCCATGCTGGACAACACTCAGAATACTGTTCAGATGTGATTTAAGGCTGAAAAGAAAGGAACACTCCTTCCTGGATTTTCCAGGCACCACAAATACACATCAATTTCAGTGCACTGTAAATTTTCCAACTCTCTTTGGTTTGGCTATATTTATTATGTCACTACCAGGGGGAAAAAAAAAGGGAAATCTTTTGGGCACAAGACCTTCAGTATTTTCTAGTGCAATAGAATGTGTGGAATGCTGAAAAGACAGATAAAAAAATTACTCACAAATATAGCTCCTTTCTGATCCCCTGTACCAGATCTTTTAACTCAAAGTTTGGCCTCTTTAGAGCTGGGAGTTTTGCCATCAATTTTCAATAGATCAAGTTTCACTTTTCTCCCAAGGTTATAAATGGATAGAAACATCTACACTGACAGCATGCTAGAAAACCTAGAATACAAAGCCACTCCTCCCTCCGGCGCAGCTTCACAAAAGCATCACTGAAGGAAATAAATTTTTTTTTCATTCCATCTCCCACATTTTGCCATTGCCTTATGCATATAGGGATGGTTCACATACAAGATCCCATCCACACCAGAATATACAACTGCAACAGGTTAAGTAGACTAATAATGATCTACTTAAGTGGTCTCAGTGTGCTAGGTACTATGTTATTTATAAAGGAAAAAAAGACATACACAATATAAACACTTTTTTGTTGCGTTCAAATGCTGTATAGGTATCACCTTGTAAAAATACTTTTTTCCCTTTTCTTTCCTCACCTGCTCCATATGAGTAAGAAGCAAGGCCTCAAAACTAGTGAATAAAAGCAGTTTAAGTGTGCCTGGCCCGGGTGATGATTACTAAAACAACCAATCTTTCAGTCGGCTGATTAAACAAACAAATGTACGGACAACTCCAACAGCCAGCAGTTGGGTGTTTCCCATGCATGGGGCACACATCCTCTGTTTGCAGGGATTTGGCTCCTGGTTCTGTGAGAGCACCCTGAATACTGGCAGGAATAGCCCAGGACCCTCCAGTTTGTACTCTGGATTCAGTGAACTGTTAATTACTGCTGTCACAAGGGTTTGATGTCACCAAACAAGACTGTTGGGGCAAGGCAGAATTTTCTCCTCGTTACTAGATCAACAGATGAGCACACAAGGTCTTAAATCAACCGTGGCTGTTATTCTATTATATCCTCAGATCATCATGACAGAGGCTTAATGAAGAGCCTGTCAGCCTGAAATCCTGCTCATTTCTTCTGTTTAGTTTCAGAACGCATGACAGCATGGACAGGAGAGACTGAAGACACTCACACCACTGTGTCACCTGGATACATGACCTGTCCAGTCTGGGATGCACAGCTGAATCACCTCAAGCCCATCATTACCCACACACACTCCCCTGTGAGATTAACTCCAAGCCAACCCAAGTGTTTCCCAGCTACTGCAACTGGAAGAACACAGCCCAAACTCACAACTTCAGCCATCATACGCAAAAAACTGTGTATTTTCCAGCTGACCTTTCTGCTCAGCCCTGTCCATAACCATGGGGAGCAGCCCCACTGGAGGGGAAGCCTGCTCTTCCAGTGCACTAAGTATGGATTAGACTGCAGCACCTTGCTTGACCCACCTTACACTTCCCCACAAGCTTCAACTAAAAGAAAACTTCCTTAGGAAGCATCCTTAAATAATCTGTGGTTGATTTGATGGTTTACACACTTGTACAAAAACTCTACAGCCTGTCTCCCCATAGTACCATGAATTTCCTTAGTGTAGGAATCCCAAAAGACATGCTGGCTTCTGCAGCCACATCTTTCAAAGGGCAGTATTTTAATCTTGCTGCGTCTGTGGCATTCATGGAGAAACATTCCTGAATTTCTCTGCATAAACAGAGAAGAAGGTTATTGCACTTTTACTGAAGAAAGCTTTGGTAAGATGCAGCTTATTACATTATTCAGGTTAATTTATACTGTACAAAGTGAAAAAGTGAATAAATAATACACATCAACATTACATACAACATCAGTTTTATAGAACTTGAGGTTCTGCATCAGATACAGTTAAGTCTGCAAAAGCAGGACTTGGGGAATGTAATCTCTTGAAACTACTGACAAATTTACCAACTTCTGTCCCTCCTTAAAATTAAAGTTTAAAGTAAGTAAGAGTGACAAGTACCGGTAGATAGACTGTATGTCTGTATTCTCTGATTTTACATCTATTGGGATACATTATGGTCCCTCAGGGGGGAGAGAGGTTGCAGCTGGGCTCTCTCAGGATTTAAAGAGATCATCTGGCCCTGTCACAAGTGGGCAACAACTCTGCTGCAGTTAAGAAACCTCTTCGGTTAAAAAAAACCCCAACCCAGGGAAAAGAAGGCAGATGTTTAACCAAAAACAGCTGCTCTCCTTCACACAATGGAGAAAGCTGCCCCATAACTACTAGCACCAGAAACAAGCAAGAGAGGCTACAGTTTACAAGGTCTAGGCTGAAAACACTGGGATACAGCAACTTAGCCAGTGATGCTGGAGCACTTGGATGATTTCTGATGCTTGGAGCACAGACAGAAAGCACACACTCTGCTCTGCAGGGGCTGGGGGCAGAAATCTGTGCTCATTACACCTATTTGCAAGTACTGACATCCGCCCACTGCCCTTCGCTTCCTCCAAACTGCCATATCCCCCTGCATTCTGAAGTATGATTATCCAGCTTTTCTGGTACAAAACTTAAAAATGGGGAGGAAAAATGATGAACTTCATGCAGAGAAATAGGCAGGCGAGGTGTCCCATTTGAATATTACTAAGTTAGGAGCAAGAATTTGACTGAACCAACATGGTTCAGGTCTCCTGAGGTCTGATTTGGAGACAATTAAACACAAAAAGCCACTGAATGGCACCAGGTCAGAGTGCTGGACTCCAGGTCTTTTTTTCACCCAGCTGTCCAAGTGCTAACAGAGAGCCCACACATTGCATACAGATATTTTTGAAAGCTGTGTTGTCCTCTTTCACTTCCAACACATACAACTCTTCTGGTTTTGGCCATGTCTCTTGTGTTATTAAACCTCTCCTCTCATACTTTTATGCCTCCAGAAATCTTTTATAGTAAAACTCATATGCTCTCGAAATAATAAAATACAAATCAAGGACTGGAGACATTAAAAAGAGGCGCTGCTTCTATTTCTATCTGAGAAATCTGAGCTACTTTGAGTGAGACTGTATTTTCTTTCATTTCACGCAGGTAACAAGTCTTTTATTAAACACAGGTGCCCAAAAATTCATCTCAATGCACTGCAGGAACTTGAATGAGCATGTCCTGGGGATAATTCTAGCCTTGAGTGCTGGTAGTTACTGTACATACTTGTCTGATTAATTCCTCTTGACTTACAAAGGTATCCATCGTGTCACAGCGAATGATCTATGAAGCACACCATACCTGAAACCTTCCCCTCCCCAAGTCATTTCCTCAGCATCTAAAACCAGCTCTTATCATTTGTAATCAGTAATTAATAACAAAGCATTCTCACTAGTGCAATTTTTCTGCTGAGGTTAACGTAATATTTCATCCCAGGCCAGCTGCTGTTTTATGACTTCCAAGCATGACAGTAAGTAATGTCTCTGCATAAGAAGTCATCCATGGAGTAAATCAATTATCTCCTCTTTCATCACCAGGCATTTTGCTGCAGCAAACGAGGCTAATTACACATGAAGTAGTTGTTTACCAGCAGGAGTAGGTACCTAAAGTTTGGCATTGCACATCGACTGTTCTTCCTTATGTCTCCATTCTGCACCTTTCCCATTAAGCAGTTTTTAATCTATGATCAATCAAATACTGTGATTATGAGCCGTACCCACTGTGCTGTTATCATCCGCATGGATTTGCCTACAAAGATCAGCATCAATCACACAACATATGTTTTCAGTACTGGTAGAACTTTTGGGCCACTTCTTGTCCTTGGTAAGGCCACATACATATTTATGACTCAGTCACAAAGCATCAATAAATTCTAACATACTGTTCTTTAGATAAACTGCACTATTTCTCATATTCTGAAGTTCACTTCCCAGGATAGCTATATGGCTGTCTCAAGGAAGAAATCTGAAACCTGGAACAGATCTACATGAAAATTGCAGAAAAAATAGTGGATAGCACTGGTGTACAGTGCTGGTGTAATTTTCTTGTCTTACTGGTATTGGCCAGTAACTCTGGAGATCTACTTTTTTTCTCCCCTTTTTGACTGATATGGTAATTGTCTGTCATCTCAGGCTTTTCTTGCATGGTATAGCTGATGAAAACACAAGGCTGGCTCAGGAAGCTCCTGACCCACAGGTTGTGCTCTGGAACAGTATCAGTCCTTTATCTTTCTTGTAGTCTGGTCACTTGCTGCTGAGGACAAACCACCAGGTGAACTGGACCTTTCATGCTACTCAATGACCTCTTTGGTTCTTGTGTTTCTGAGAATGAGAAGCTGGAGCACACTGAAACAAACTGCACAGTGCTCAGCGCCTCAGGCTCACCAAGGACAGAAATACCAGCTCTTAAGCACTGGAACCTTGGGTACAAAGTGCTGTGCATGATGTGTACACAGAGCTCAGACCACAAAGCTCACCACAAACCTCTGCCCAGGAACCGGTACAGCTGCCCACAGAGTCATCCTAGGGAGTGGAAATCAATTGAAGATCGGAAACTACAGCCCAGGTGAGTGATGTGGGCCGAACTAGGTTCACATTTGCTAGTGCTATCCAGGCACTCTAAGCCACAGATAATCACAGGGCAGCTCCCAATAAGCAGCATTTGCAGCCTGAGGTGACTGAGGATGTATAAACACTGTCTGCAAGGCAACATGTCACTTACTTCCCTTCTCCTGGTAGGAAGGAGAGGAGGGAAAAAAAAAAAATAGAAGTAATGAAAGAAATGTGTCATTTTGGAATGACTGCAGCAAACCAATCCAATACAATTTCATAACAAAAATGCAACAAACACATGGTCTACAGCTCTGACTCACCAGCTTTAGCAAATCACTAGACCTGGCTCCAGCTACACCAAAAGCAGACATCTAGAAATATCTCTCCTCGGCAAAAAGAAATGTGTTTGCAAAGGTAAGTAACATGGCAAACAGCATGACCTTTAGCAAAACAGTCAGGCTGATTCATGAATTAAAGTTAGGCAATGTCAAACTAGAAACTGAAACAAACTCATCCTTGGCTTTGGATCCTGACGGATACAGAACTTTCTCTCTTCTGAGTTCCTCTCAGAAGTCTAGACAGACTAAGCAATGGTGTTATTTGTATTTAATAAGAATTAAACATTGATCTTGACAACTAGAAGGCAAAATCTAATCTTAAAGATGCAATTATTTCCCATTCCTCTAACATTTGGTCTATTTTGGTTTGCAACTTCTTGTAATTCAGTAGCACATTCACTGCACCAAATAGATCAACATTAACCATGAAAGTGTGAGTAATGTTACCCAATTCTGAACTTCTGGCGACTCCAGCTCATGGGCTGACCCACAATTATCTGTTATTCTTGGAGCAGTGGGGCTGTACACAGCCATGTAAATTACAAGACACAGTTGCATATGTTGTCTTCTAAGAATATGTCTTGCAAGTATTTGTTTACCCACATTCTTAAATTCCTTGGGTTTCATATGCAAAAAAACCCCACCAAATCCACACAAGGTAAAATGTAGCTTGTGTCACATTCCTGTAGGGCCCTTGATCTGGGTTCAGTCACATCTAGATTTTCTCCTTTGCTACTCGTTGTGTGTTTGAATCCTCTTTCTCTTTCCATTTATAATTATGGGGCTTTTTAATAAACTCATTAAATAAACGGTCCATTTTGGCCCTCTGCAGCTTATTACTAAACCTCCACCTGAAAATGAAAGGCAAAACAACAGATAATAGGGTCTCAGATATGCTACACATTGCCTGCCATGTATGAGGAGACCACAGCCTGGAAATCCACTTACTCAGTGTAAATCCAGTTTGGTTATATTGACTTTTCTTGCTCTCATGGTATATTAGTGCTTGTGAAAAATCTTGCAGTGAAAGCCCTAGAGAAGAAATCTTTTGTCCATAGACAAATGCACTTCCTATTTTCTGCTTTATTACCACAGGCAAAAGAGCAAACGTGCTGTTCTTACTTTTACAATAATCACAAGGCCAGACACACAGCTAAGGCATAAATACCACATGGGCTTTGTCATGGACACTTTCTCAAGCCCTCATTCAAGTGCTGTCTCCACCCATTTGTCCTCTCTTTCTCCACTCAATATAGGAACAATTATGATGAGTCCTCTGAAAATCTAACTGCAATTCTAACATTCAGCTCCTACAAGCCACCAAACGACCCATTCAATCACCTCTAGATCATTCCTACATTTGAATTTCCTGAAGCAAAATTTTTCTTTCTGGCTTTTTTTTTTTTTTTACTATTATTATTTTTATGTTTTTCCTTCTCTTCTTTTTTCCTTTCCTTTCTCTTTCCTTTTTGCAATCATTCATAAGGCCAAAAAAAGATTCAGGAGACAAAGATGGCATCTGCAATCAACTCGAGTAACTCCATAGAAGGAAACAACAGGCCAGGATCAGAGAGGCTATTATATGTCAACATAGTAAATAACCACAGTCAAACTCTCAGCTGGTGTAAATCAACCTGTCTCCATCTGGTTTTATGAGGGCAGTGCAACTTGATATTAAACACACAGCAGAAAAACCTTATTCATATTAAACTACAGCACCTGAAATCTCAGCGAGTATTGACCCTATGTGACACCTATTTCGAACGATGGCCAAACTCTCATCTCCCCAGGCAGGGAACAGCCAGGAGCACATGTAATGCAAGGCAGTATGGGCCCTTAATACATCTCAAATTTAAAGTTTCCTATCCTTAAAAAATCACAGCTACACCTAGCTTGTAGTAATCCAAAACCACAGCTTCAGGGCATCTTTCAGTGGCCTAAGTTTGGTGTTTAAATTACACATATTACTTTGAACTACAAGGAGAACTACAAATATCTGCTCGATCAGCTCTGCTGTTGCTCTGAGGCAGCTAAACTGAGTGCCAGAGAGTTTCTGTGAAGGCACACACAGCCATTGGCACCCAGGAGAGAAACATGGATTTACCACATCAGGAGTCCAACAGATTCTGATAGTCAGAGGTTAAAGATCTAACTGTTTTCATTATGTAGATCAGCAAGAGAGAGATTTTGACAAAAAACATCTTTGTAGAATCAAAGAATGGTTTGGGCTGGAAGGGACCTCAAAGATCATCTCGTTCCAATTGCCTTGAGCAGGGACACCTTCCACTAGAGCTTCCATCCAGCCTGGCCTTGTCTTCTTGCATATTTATTACATATTGACTTCTGAGCTGACTTTACAAATGGCTGATTGCAACTGTTTCAGCAAGGAAACATGAGAGATCCGATCTCCACCCCCCCACCCTTGCAAGTACTGGTGAACTCTTGAGGAACAAGCACCCTCCTGCCAGAATGCACACCAGTCTCTAATCTGCCACCTTAAGAAAGGTGAGAGACATCTCTTTGGGCAAAAATGGAAAAAAAATGAACCGTGTATTTGATGAAACATTCTAGGTGTCATCTCCAGTCTGTTGTTTTCTGTGGCAGCCTCTACTCACTGCCTTTTCTTGCTACTGTTTTCCCAGATTGCATACGCTCATTTGTCTGTCCCCCTAGTACTGAGGGCAGCACGTAACGCCCCTTCCAAAAAAAGTCAAGCACCAACTAAAAACAAAGAAAGAAACAAAAATTAAAAGCTTGATAAAAATGGGTATCAGCAAGCTGATGGAAACACTTCTGCATAAAAAACATCATCTCTTTGGTTCAACATCAGCTGCCAGAACTGCTGCACTTCCTCAAACACTGACGTTCTGGCTGGCTCACAGGTGAGCTCCGAAAGGGATGCAAATGGTTTGCTTTGTCAGGGTACACAGAAAGGAAGGAGAGGCAGTGAAGGAGCTGCCAGCTATGTCCCCTGCTTCAGGAAATCTTTTCAGTTGTCCAACTTTGCAAGGGCTCTGGCATTATGGCCCTTCAGTGGATGTTTCTTTCTTACAGCTTGGCCTTTAATGATGTTAAAGGGCACAAAGGTTTTGACTGACACACAGCAGACCCCAGAGAGACTAATTACTCAGCCAGTCTCTCCTCCCTTACCCGCTCCTCTTGAGCATCTGCAAAGAGTCTTTGAATTTAACCTGCAAATGCTAATAGTTTTCCTTTGCAGCACTGGATTGTTCCTCTTCAGGGCTTCTACATGCACCTTCCATTTATGCAATGCTGACTCCCATAATGGTCAATAAAGGGCGGTGTAATAGTATGACAAACTTATGTTCCCAGCCAAGCCCAGAATTCTAACTGAATTAGAAAGTCAGCCTGTGTTCATAAAAACAACACTAACGAGCAAATGGAGCTTTACTGCGCTACATAACAGATACCACATATCTTTGGGTTGCTGTCAGTTCTTTATGTAAATACTTTAAATCCCTCAGACTTCGTTTTGCACACTATATAGTGAGTCTCTTCATAATCAAATAGTATTTAAAACATTTACTGCCTTGTTAAATCTAACAAGTTAGATTTACTGGGATAGTCACTTTCCCTAATAGCCAATTTAGTAAAACTCAATGTATTCATTGATGGATAAATATATAATAGGCGGTTGTTAAACTTTAATAAATATGTTTAATAGTCAGCTGGCATTTTCTCTCAATGGCAGCACTTCCTCTCAGCTGCCAACAGGAAATGCTTCTCTTGAATGTGCCAATTCAGCCCACATGTAGGGAATAAATTGATTTAGAGGAGCAAACAGGAGCATGAATTTCAGGTAGTTTTCCTACGCTGTTTGTGACAAGAGGAGCAATAACTGAGGTTATCCTAAGCTCCCATCAAGACAGTCAGGTGTTGAATAGCACACAGTGTAAGGAAGAACATGAGCTAGTATGAGCTTTGTCTAGACTCTGTACAAGTCACGGACCAGGACAGGAAAGGCAGCTGGCTGAAAATCATATAAATTATATTAATGTATTATTATTGCAATTTACAGTCTTGCTGCACTCCTTGTCTCATGTAGATCATGTCACATTCTCATACCCCACCCTGCCACTCTGTGTCAACACAATGCCTTGGCTTCTAGCTAGATCTAAAAAGTATACCCTTTTAAGGCTTTTGGGTACCTAAGAATAAATTTTGGAGGAGTCCACATCATTAAGATGACTAAAAGCCTTTAAAAATCAGACCCTTAGCTTAAACTGTAGAACTTTATAGCTAAACCCTGCGGATTCAAGGAACAGTTCTCCTGAATGAAGGCAGCTGTTGCATGTAAATAAGAAAAACAGACCAAAATATCATCAAAAGAGACTGTATTTGTACGCTGGATTGGGAAGCTTAATTATAGACATAAGACTCTCACCTGGGTGGGATTATACAGTTCCTGGAGTGGGCTTCTGGATCCTTTCCGACAGCAAATGTCCATCCCGAATGGATTTCTACGCATTACTGCAAGGGGAAATTGAAATTAGTACAGGTTAGCAACCCTGGTTAGCAGTAAGCAACTGTAATACCTACAGCAAGGAAAGAACTTCTGACACATCATGGGATTCTAGACAGTGTTGTCACTTAACTCCTAATTTTCTTTTCCCTAGCAATCGTCCGAGAGCTAAACCCTTTATCTATTGTGGAAGTTACTAAAAATAAAAGCTCCCTTATAAAAGCTGTTATGCAACAACTCTCAGTTTGGGCGCACAAAAAATTCAAGCATAGAGACCAAAGCAACATAATTTTCAGCAGTGCCAGATACCTGCTTCTCTGATCACCAGGGAGGAGTCGGATGGATTCCTATAATCAGCACCTCTGAGAGGCAATGTCTGAGCCTTTCTCAGCCTAAACACAGCTGTACACAGGAACTTCATATTAAAATGCATGATTTTAAAGCTTTTGGCCTAACTCTTCAGTTTCTCCCAGAACAGATACTCATCAGTACACAACACACATGCAGTCAAACATTGCTGCCCCTCTAGCCACAAACTATTTTGCTCTACATATTGCAACTGGAAATTTGACTGATCTACAAACCAACACGCTGTTGTTTACCATTGAAGACCGGCAGGTTTTCAAACCAAGGGCTTTGTTAAAGGTCTGATCAAGGAGCATCTTGGATGACAAAAAAATTTTCAGGAGAAGAGTTGACCTGAGCCCCAGCAGGGACAGAGATAATCAATTTCTAGTTAGACCTTTGTGGCCATAAAACTCTCTAAGAAGCAATTTGGCTCCAACCACCTTCTATAGTCAGGAGGAAAACAAGAGCTTGCTGTGCTCCCAATCTCACACGGCCCATGTCATCCTCTGCTAACACTCTTCTGCCCCCAGCTTGCCCTGAGAACTATGGAAGGAGTATCAGGCTGTCAGACACCCAAATCAGGTATGGCAGTGAGGGAAGATTTGTCTCATTAAGGTTTGATTAAGACAACCAAAACAAAAAAAAAAGGAAAAAAAGAGATGTTCCTGCTGGGAACATCACGTTAAGCAGAGTCAGGCATGCTTTTAACACCTCTTGCCACGTTTTGTAACCAGAAACTATTGAAATGTCCTAGAGCAATGAGCTGCACCACTTGCAGACATGATATTGTGGGCTTCAAGCCAAGTCAGAGAATACAGCCCAGTAATGTTTTAACACTGAGGCCTAATACACAATCATAATTGATACATCAAGTCATATAAACCACAGAAAACTGTATACAGTCCAATCTGGAAACCTAATTAATTCCTTCACTCACTTCACATCTATTTTTCAATAGGAGGTAATTATCTAATAACATGCTGGGTCGCTTTTTCCCTGAGCAGATTCCACGGGTCTGGTGTCAGGAGTCAGACATACTCAGTAAACAAACTGGCTTCCATTTTCTTCACAATTAGGACAGTAATGTTAGTAGAGGCAATAATTTTCACTGACACATTTAAACACCTGATTAAATTCTGACCATTTTTAGTCATGCAGACAAGTATTGCGATTCCTCCATTTCTGTGCTAATGTGCCTTCTTAAAAGATAACTTACAACGTGTTTTAAAAAGTAAAAACTTTAAAAATATTTCACATGAGTAATGTCAGCTTCCAGAGCCTGGAAGAAAATATTAAAGTGAGGATGTGAGACATCCAGCAGCCATTCTAACTACAGAGCTCCTATCCACCTCATCTCCCATCTGCATTCCTCCTCCATACTCTTGTACCAGGAACTGTGTCCAGAGAAGCTTTGAAAATCATTTTGCAGCCCCCTCCTCAATAAAGAAATCTTTCCAAAATGAAGCCTTCTACTCGAGGGCAAAGCACTTTAAAACATCACAGCAGGGGGAAAAGGAGAGGGGAACATTTCAGTGCATCCAGATCATTACAATGTGATTAACTACGGTCCTGCAACACTGATGCTTTGTTCCAAAATGACGAAGAATAATAATTCTAGTGTGGTGTTCCCTAACTCGTTATTCCACTTTTCGTTTCCATTAAATACAGTAAATAGCACCGTGCACAAATGTATCCATCCCTTCCTGCTTCACTTAGCCAGCAGGTATCAACACAGCAACACTTTATATGCAGCAGTAACAGCAATAAAGATTAAATTATTTACACAACATGAAAGATTTGTTTCCAGATGTAAACAGACAATAAAAAAGCTACCTCCCCAGCAAAAGCTAAATGCTAATGTAGAGCCTTAATCATAGAGGCGATTCAACCTATTTTATCATTTCCAGCATTACTTGATTGGTTTGTTTTTTTCAATAAAGCCTTTAGAATCAGACTGTGGGATTAGCATAGCAACAGTGAACTTGGTTCCCTGTTTATTGGTGTCAGGAACAGCACTCCCTGATACAATTGTACACAGCACATCTGTGCACACCTGGAAAGCACGTGTGCCTGGAATTTAACTGCAGCATCAAAATAAAGGTGAATACTCCCCTTTCCTCAGCAGAAGTCCCATCTGCACTGTTTGTACATTTGTCCTTCAGTGAATAACTATCAGGAATGTTTTTATAGAATTCAAAATGCCTTCTGGCATGTCTGTGGGCAAACTCACCTCTCAGGGCTCCTGCAACCTATTTTCTATAGTCTCAGCTTCTCTGAGGCAGTGGTTCATTATGCCAATGACAAAACCTTTTGGGCCTGAACCTCACCTATAGCAATCTGCAATAAGAAAAACTGTGGTATGGAGGGTAACTGCAGCTCTACTAATCTTAACAACACTTTCACTAAGGATCCGTCACACCATTGTGGAAGTGAAAATTTAAAAATCAAGCCCTTTATCCTCACCAAATCTTCTTATTAGCATAGTAAATATCTAAATCTACATTTTATGGCTTGGGCTGATCTCCATACATAATTACAGTTAATTATAATCTAATGATAAGTACTGCATATGCATGGCTTCAAGAACCCATCAAAAGATCATGTTCACGCACACTAAGAGTGTGAAGCAGCTGACAAAAAAATTTAGAAATTTAGAATTCTTTAGGTTGTAAAAGACCTTTAGGATCAGCAGCATTCAGTGTCTTTAATGATTAAAGAGTGGTGCTAATACTGCAAGTGCAGCAAAAGCATGAATCCCCTGAATTTAGCCAGGAGTGTGAGCAACTGGATGAATTGTTAGTTTGTTACTTAAATACAAGCACTGTAAGAACAAGACCTTTGTTCCATCCCCAGGAATAATTTGTCCAAAATGCAGTCTTGGCCCATCTTGCTAAAATATGTGTGGAACCACTAGTTATGAATCTAATAAGGAAGTTTGTAGAGAATGCTATCTAGGCACCAAATTTCAATTTCTCAAAAGAGAAACCCTGCTTATCAACACAATAATCAGCTGTGTATATATAGAGAGAGAAAAGGAAACTACGTGTGTAGGCCTTAAATCATCTCAGAACAGAAGCATCCGTGCCCAGCTTCAACTTCCAGAAAACTCCATTTAGACCCACTAATACCCAGAGCAGGAATTTGACCTGTGAATTACAGTGCACTGAGCACAAGAACACTGAAGATCATTCACATGGAATCACGTGAACCAGGCTTAATCTGTCACCTGTCCTTGGTAGAAGGCATTTCTGATGCACTTGGTAACCTACAAAGACCCTGTCCCAGAATGGGAGACCTCTGGAGAAAATACTGAATATCAGAAGCCACATCAATACAATTTCTGCCTCTCCCTATCAGGAGCTACAAAAAACTGAGACAGGGGACATGGTAGTACTTTTATTGGGAGATTACTGGCCTAAAAAGGTATGTGAACACTGGGACTACCTAGACAAAGTGAAATTGGGTGGGGCAGAAATCACTGGAACCAAGATTTTTGGAGACGGAAAATCATAAAGGTGACCTTCTCACAAAGTGTCAGAAAGGCAAATCAAACCTTTCTCCCAAGTTTGTGTGGGATCAAGTCAGAGAGGAGACTCTGCTGGAAGAGACACACAAAATAATTGCCACTTCTTCCATTGGACTGAGAGAGACAAACAAGTGACATTTCAAACGTGAGTGCATGCATTCAGCAGCCACCTCTATCACAACCATTCTACATTCTCATAGATGTCAGAGGCTCCAGTTTCTAAGACTTCTGTATATTAAAAGTTCCCCAGCTGCAATCTAGCAACTGCCTCCCTACTTGGTAACATTTAATTTACATTGCTTGGACTGTTCTAATTACTGGCATGATAAAAAAAGCCAAATGTAAAAATTTTACCTCTGTTCACTGCCTCTTAAATTAACAGTCTCATATTACAAATATTTGAGAAAAGTTCTGAGGACATATTAATATTTAACTTTTCATTACACTGGTCTAAAGTACAAAGAACAAAATTCCCCAATACAGCATTGCTTAAAGCTGACATACATAATTGATTCCTCCTATTGGGATACAAGTTTTCTCACTGAGGAGGAAAAAGTATGCACCAGCATACTTTTTATCTCTTTTTATCTTTCATACTTTTTATCTCACCAGTACGGTGAGACTCTGGTTGAAGATCAGATCTTGTTCTTGTTTTAAAGAAAAAGGTGCAACATGTTTCTCTTTTTGGTCTGATTGCTCTTCATTTTTGGTCCGATTTCTGCATGAGAGGCTGAAAATGGACAGTGTTCTGCCTGCTTCTTTTGGCTGAAGTACATTGCTCTCCAGCTAGGTCATTGCTCTCCTGCTGCCCAACTGCCCCTAATTTCAGGCTAGAGTTAATGCTTTCCATGGAGCATCTTCTTGACAGCAAAGAGCAGGTACATAGTAGCTTTTCCTTGAGCTGTAACCCACTGGGTTAGGGCTGACCATTCACCTAAACATTCCCTACCCAACCTAGACAGAAAAATCAGTGCCACTTGGTCGAGGCAAGATAGCAGCATCAAAATGGTTACTTACATCTTTGCCATATCTAGCCGTGTTTACACAAGCTACTGCCTTCAAACTTCATGAATTTTTAAATCAAAGCAAAAATAAATAACTACACCCATACTGAAAGGTTAGAGATTCTCTTCAGCTAAAGACCTGGACATGGTTTTTCTTGCACAGACTTCTGCTACGACCCCAAAGCAGCACATACAATTTCTTTTATTTGGTACATAGGATGAAACATTGGAATACATATTTCAATAGTGCACTAAACACGTTAACCACAGTGAGACATCCACAGCCCAGTTGTAAACATTCTTCTGTAAATGGCATTATGAAACAATGCTCTGTCTGTACTGGCAAGAATTATGCTCAAGGCAAGCTGGTCATATCTGAACACAAACCAAGCAAGGTTCAATCCAACAACATTTTGCACACCCAGTGCCCTTGAAGCATGATAACACTCAGGGCAGAGTTGAAGTATGTGACCCAAGGAAGTAGCCCTTTCCCAGAGTTCATCAGAGGTTTGGGACTGATTTTTTTTTTTGTTTTTCAGTTTGGAACATCCTGCCCACATACCTTTCAGACAGTTAGCTAAAATCATGCTGAAGAAGCTTGTGATTAGTAAACAGCTCGTTCTGCTTCAGGAAAACGAGCCTTCCATAATAATTTACAACAACTTGCTCTGCAAGACTTCAGCTAAGTTTAAACCACAGGCAAAATAGGAAACTCAGCAACAAGAAGTCTAACTCATTTCAAATGTCATTAAAATTCCTATGCTTCCTTCTACAGAGTAATCAGGCTAAGGACACCAAATGGTATGAAAGGGTTAATTTTTAATCAGCAACCAGGAACATGAGGAGTGAATGCAAATGCTGTCACCCAGCACTGGCTACAAAGCCTGAGTAAGGAGACTTTGAGATAGCTCTCCAGGCAATGATTTATGAACACTAATCCTTCAGCAGGGGTTCACAAAGATCAACGGATTGATAGCAACATCTTGTGACATCTGGGGCCTTGTGCTTTGCTGCACTCAGCTCAGGATTTTAGACTAAATTATTGGTCCTTCATCTGGAGACCACAGGTACAAGGATTTATGACTAAACTCTTGTCTGGCCTCTTTTGATTTCTTAAGGCAACACTGCAGCTTTCTTCCCTGGAGCTTGAGAGGTCTATTTTTAGAAAGTAAAAATCAGTTTAGGTATTGTGTATATGCATGCCAAAGTCTTAAATGCAGAGAATGTGACAATTCTTCTTCTTCTTTATATCAATGGAGAACCAGATTTTACCTTACACCAGACAGTAACGACAAAAACAAGGATTTACTTAGCCTGAGAAAAAACCAAAAATGGATACAACAAAAGCAAAGGATAAAAAATAAAAAGAGATCACACCTCAGTGAAATGATTATGGCTGAGAAGAGCAGGAAAGCAAGTTATGGGGCCAGGGACCCGCAAAGTAACAGTCCTCAGTTCACAGGTCAGAAAAGTAGAGGCAAAGAGCTTAAAAACTTCCACAAGACCTATTAGTTGCTACAGACTGAATTCATGTTAGGAAGTTAGGTTTCTATAAGCTACTCATTTAAGCTCCTACAATTAACAGAGAGCCACAGCTGCAGAGATGGGCCACCCCACATGGCTCTGGAGGTGGCACCTCTCCCTTCCACTGACCAGCAACCCTAAATGGTTGAGGTTATGTGAAATAAATCCTGGCACAGTAAGGAAATGGAACTCAACATTTGTTTCTTAGCTCTAATCACTAATTACAAAACTTGTAAATGCCCTCCAAAGAATAGAGAGATGTTTAATTCCTTTTTGCTTTAGACAGTTTTCCAGAAATAAATTTGTATTTTATCCTGTTTGTTCTCAGATTAGCATGGGGATGGATTTAATTGGGCACAGTGGGGAAGTTAATATCCTTGGGTGAAATTATGCAGAGACTTAGATCCTTGGTCACCCTACGGACACTGCATGTGGCATAAATTAGCACAACATCTTTCCTGTTAATGAACAATGAGAAACTTTTTTCCAGTAATTTTTAAAAAATGTTAATCTATACAGCATTTCTTTAGAAGTCTCAAGAACTTACCCGCAAACCTAAATCAAGAGACTTTTCCACAGGCTTTACTTCTCCCATGAGGAGAGCTCTATTTTGTTTATCTCTGGAACACACAGGCTTCTTTTAATGCAGCAAGTTTTTGTGGGTGCAAACTAAAAACTATACTAGACGTGGTCAGAACTTTCCTGATACAACTTTGTTTTCTCTGGCATGAAATGCAGATTTAGGGGCATCACAGTATTTCACAGGTCCATTCTGAATGGATCACTGACCACCTCAGCTGTCTGCTCACCTCTGAGAATACTGTAATTTATGTCATCAATTAGCAAAGCCAGATGTCACAAAATATTGATTAAAATAGTATATGTCTTTTCTCAATGAACTGTTCATAAATAATTTTAAAAATTTTACCATCAACATAACTTAAGAATTCGTTTCCTTTTTTTTTTTCCATCTCAAATGCAACTTTCTACAAATGAAGTTAGAAGCTTAGGAATTATGAACTTGAATTCCTTGAACTATGAGTATTTCACAAACAAACATGTGCATTATGAATTTGCATGAAGGGACACCGTGGATCCAGTACATCAAATGCTGAGAAAAAAACTCCTAAACTCCTTCTGGCCATTACACTTTTTCCTACTTTTCCACTACAAGTCAGCCATGTGTTCTGCAAAATGAGACTGCAATAATCTGGTACGGTAGGAAAATTTCTAATGAGACATACAGATTTCTAAACATGCCTTCCTCCAATTTCTAGATACTCACTGTAACAACATCAACATCTGCTGCTGGCTTGTCTTTATAGCAAAGAGCTAAATGCTCTACTCTGTTCTTTTTATCAGCCTAGTTTTCAAGCTTGTAGATAGCTGGCTATATCCCATCTCTCTGATGTAAGTTCAAAAGAAAACTGTGTAAATGTAGGTCCAGGGGAAAAAAGCTGTACATTTGCATTGTCCTGAAAAAATAAGAAGCTGAATTTCTTTTTCTACATTTCCCACTACTTCTATCACATTGTTAGTACCAGTCTACTTAACAAAAGTGATTTATGAGCTCACAAAAAAAAAAAGGGAGCGAGAGAAAAACCTTTAAAGGAGGAAGGTTTCTTTAGAAAGCTGTAATTTTAAAAGCATTTATCTTGAATTGCAGTCAAAATGAAAACGACAGCTGCTGCAGCTGCAGTCTATTTGAGCTACTGTTCCTTTGCTAGTCTCCAACAGATGTGCACAGAAGATGAAACACAAAATCGTATTTGCAATGGATATATTGAAACACACAGCAAGTCTTCTCACAAGCCAAGCAGAATAGAAAATAGAGCTGCAGCAGTCTTTTTAACCTGGAGCAATGCAACGCTCAAAACTTGTGGTCTCTGAACTCGAGGCAGAAGCAGTGCACACACACATATGCACACCTGACCTGACAAACAAAAACCAAGGGACACAGGTCATTCCTGTCCCAGCAACATGTCCAGATGGACCAAGATTTACCACCTCTGAAGCAGTGCCCCTGGTATTTTTAGTGCAGTCACATTCTCCTGGTACTTTACTGTGATTTATGAACAACAATTTTCCTTACAAAAAAGAAGCACTAAAGAATTTGATAAGCAGAAAAGAAAGTATGAAATCCTGCGGTAATCGCTTCCAGAGCAGTCATTCATTATGGCAAAGAGGATTACGACTGCAGCTTGTTGGATAAGCAGATGAGCTCTCACAAATTAAGGATGCTACTTCCTTGGCAATGTGAAGGCCAAATGCTGATATTAAAAGGAAAAAAGTATCACAGACAGCAAAGGCCTGATTCTGCGATTTGAAAGCTGTCCGAACTGATAATTAATACACAGCTGGGCTTACTGTCTTATTCCAAGAGTTTATTCTGTTTAATACTTCTAAACTCCAAGTAATCCCAAGGCACAGAGATGCAATGGGTTTCTTTGCAAGATCTTTTACTCTTCCAGCAGCTGTTTATTGCCTCAGCTGACTGGAATCAGGACAGGTCCAGGTCTGAGCTGGCCCCAAGTCCTGCCCCACTAGACCACAGAAATTCTCCACCACTCCTGCCTTCTTCCAGCAGGATCTGTGCATCCGTACAGGGAGGCTGGGAAGCTGCTTTCACTGGCTCCTCTCTCCATTAGCAATGAGTGTACACGGATAATATTGCTTTCAGATGTACGAATCCCCTCATGTGGCAGTTCTGAAATATCCCAAACCACAGATCCCTCACAACATTTTACATATGAATAGGACATTGTCAGCTCCCTCACACCCAGACTGCACTTCACCACACAGAAGAGTAAAATACACATTAGCACTATAAAACTTCATCTCAATTAGCATAATCTGTATTTCCATTATAGAGCCCAGCTTTACAGCCAACTCCGGGTGAGGCACTGAGCACTCTGGATCTGGCTTTTCTCTGAGGAGAAATTCTCAAAACACAAGAAAACCATTCAGCATGGTGAATGCACAAGGTCTCAGTGCCTGCTTATGTTTAAGCAGTCCTACTCCCTTCATCTGTCTCTTTCCACTGCTCCCATCATTTCAATGACTTTAATTAAAACCTTTTGATGGACTTTGTCTACAGTGAGGAAATGCAGCCATGCCTGACACATACACAAGTGGATGAGCGAAGCACACCAACTCCGCCTCCTGAAGGCACATCCCAGAGGAAAGAGTGAACAAGGAATGATCTTTCTGTGATTTTACATCCAATGAGAGCATTCAAAGGGGAACCAAAACAGGCAGCAGTGGCAAAAGATACATATGCTGGTATCACTAACAAATAGGATGGACTAAACATTTTTAATTGACTGGGGCTCTTCCTCCAAATAGTATGGCCATGCTAAATGCATATAAAAGCAACATGCACAAATAGCATGGGGCTGCTATGCAAGTAGCTTTCCTCTGCGTCAGATGGGAATGAAGGGATCACACAGCACTTCAACATATAGTTTCTAAGGCTGCAGAGTACTGGATACCTATGTGACCTCTACTGGTAATAACAGTATTTAATAATTAGCATGCAAAATACTAAGCTTTGGTTTCAGCAAAATAGCCTGCCAACTGCATTGAGAAATTCTGTCAGTGTTGCGGCTGGTGACCAGTAAGTAGCTAAAATCCAGGATCTCTCTGACAGTATCATTCTGAAGGAGATAGGCAACAAAACTGCTTGACAGAGCCACAGACTCAAAAAGTTCTTCTGTAGGGAACAAATACTGTTCTTGCCCTTCTCATGCAGAGAAGGACAGAAAGAGCAGGAGAGGAAACAAAGGAAAGCACTCTTTTCAGAAGATTTTCCTAAAATAATTCCCAACTAAGCAATGGTTCATCTTTCAGAAAGACAACTCATCTTGTTTCTAAATTTGCCAGGAACAGAAAATGCACCTTGAGAAACTGATTTGATGCCAAATTTTCCTCCCCAACCATACCCTTTTGCTAAGCTGATGTGACCTATCTGCACCTTCCAGCCACTGGATCTTGTGGTACATCTGCCTTCTCTCCTCTATGCATATACCTTGTGATCAAGGCACCTTCCAACTTCCCTTTGTTCTCTGACAAGTTTTCTGGGCACTTCATCACTCCTTCCTTTCTTCTGAACATACTCAAAGCTAACACTGCAGCTTGCTGACACCAGGGTGCCCCACATCACAGGCTGTGGCAGGACCCACAGGATGAGCAAGTGCCACCTCCCCTGGCTGGCCCTGTCCTCCACCCTCACGTGCTCTCCTGTGTGCCAGGGAGCAGGCAGGCCAGCTGGTGAAACACCACCCTCAAACCCTTTCTAGACCCCACTTCCAGCAAAAGAGGGTCCTCTACTAAGTAAGCATCACCTAAATTTTATTCCTCTATGCATTCACTGCTGCTAAATGACTAAAACTGGGCTGCCACCCAAGTCACTGGGTATTCACAACTCTGCATTAATGATTTGCAGTTCTCTTCCTCTCCATTTACCACTGCCCTAACTTTTGCATCTTCTATAAATTTGATCAATAAATGAGTGTGTTTCGTTCTGGATGATAAATTAGAACATTTAACGAGCATCAGCCCAAAATCTGGTCCCCCAGAGGTCCCATGGGAAATGTATCTACTTAGTGATGATTTCCCAGTTACAGCTATTTTTACAAACTGTTCAACATTTTTTAAATCAGTATTATGTGTGCCAAATTGACATGCATTCACTTGCCAATTTAACTTTTGGGTTGTTCATTCCCATACCACCTATATCACGTAAAGGAGTAATTCTGACATTGTATCATTAAAACAAAGAGGGTCATCAGCTTGGAGAATTGATTTTGAAACATTTATTTCTGAGAAGATATTTAGGCTCATTGTCTGTCTTTAACCTTCCAAGGCTGCAGAGAAGGCTTCTGTGATGTATTCCAGTCTTGCTTTGCTCTCAACTCTGCATGGGTTAATTTTATCACAAGTTCTTGAAAGCTGAAACATCGAAACTGCATTTTAATTGAAAGTACTTTACACTTTCAGCTTAAAAATACAGAGCAGAATAAAAATTACAGTCTAAGTGATGCTTTCTCAAGCCACAGATCTGAATGGCAGATTGTTCCCTCCTGATCACTCTTATCTCAGATGGCTGCTACTTCTGGGGCAATTCTTATGCTTTATTCTGAAAACTCCATTTGTCTTCATTAAATATTAATCAGCCTTTACCAAGGAGTATATGTAAAAGCTGTGTTAAATAACAGAACACAACAAGTGAAAAAGATAAAGTTGATTTGATTTCAAGTTTACGATAAGGGGTTGTCACATATTATCCCTTTCCAAGCTGAGATAAATCATCTCAGCTCCACGAACTCAAACAGATCTCTGTCCTTCTGCGTGGTTGCGAATTGCACCTGAACTGTGAAAGGTGAAAGGAGGATTTACTGAGATTGACTGCTTGAGTCCTCAGCAGGCAAAGCACTGAAATCATTTTATTCAGCTGGGAAGGACACCATTTGTGTGCTTAGGTGGAGCTACTCGTGCAGGTATGATATGAGTGACTAGATTACACCCATGCATGAGTGAGTATACACTTGCATTATTGATGTTGACACAGCAAACCAGTGTTTAACCCACCACCAGATACTGGTGGTTTTTTATTTTGTAAATAATTTTCAAAAGTTGTAACATGCTGCATTATGTTCTACTGTTCAAATCCAACAATGAAATAGCAGTTTATTTTGGTTTCTCCTTTCCATTCTCTAAATTTTGCTTCTATCTATTTCATTACAGGGCTCCCAGGCTGAAAGCTTAAGTAATATTCAGAGAAAATGGCAATGTGAATTTTTCATCTAATAGTAGTCTCTTATTTAATAACCTTTTTTCTTACAGAACACACAACTTTTCAACTACTCTATTTAATCAAGCTCTTGACATACTATTTTCCTGTCAAAACCTATTCTATTTTTCTGAAATCTTTATCCTCTCTTTATTCCTCTCTGACCTCTTCTGCTCTGCAGATGTTCATTTGTGTCCTACTCATCCTGTGAGGAAATTAAAACCCGGGGTGGTTTGCTGTATGCACTGATCACCATGTTAAGACAATTCCACTGTTTCTCTTGCAACTATGCTACTTCCCTTCTAAGAGAGAACAACAGCCCTAAAGCCTCCATCAGCCCAGCCCCAGCACCAAGGACCTCGTGCCTCACTGCGGAATGTCCCTTTAAGCAGGAGGCTCTCCCTACCGATGTCATCTTGCCATACCAGTAACTACAGAATCATGGAATGGTTTGGGTTGGAAGGGACCTTAAAGATCCTCTAGTTCCAACGCCTCCACCATGGGCAAGGACACTTTCCACTAGACCAGGTTGCTCAAAGCTCCATTCAACCTGGCCTTGAACACTTTACGGATGGGACATCCACAACTTCTCTGGGCAACCTGTTCCAGTGCCTCACCACCCTCACAGTGAAGTATTTCTTCCTTGTATTTCATCTGAATCTACTCTCTTTCAGTTTAGAGCCATTACCCCTTGTCCTGTCACTCCATGCCCTTGTAAACAGTAATGCTAGCAAGTACTGAAATTCAAATAAACTGTCTTAGGCTAAAGTTCAAGGTCTTAGAAATAATACGTGTTTGGGGATTTGGTGTGAACTCTTCCATAAGCTTCCACTTGTGGCTTTCTTCAAAACATCTGATGGCATCATCCAACGTTCCAAATATCCACCTCATCACATCTACAGCTAAAAACCAGTTGGACAATGCAACAGCAACCATCTCTTTCCCAATCAGCTTTGCTTCACAAACTCCCTGCTGGAGGTAGTGTTTTGCATCAATGCTTTTTTCTGTGGAAAAGGGTGGAAATGCTGCAGTTAGATTCTCACGATTTTCCATGTAAAGAAGCCTCAGAGAAGCTTCCTCATGGCCATGTGGGAGCTGAATCTTCAGGACACCCTTTGGATGGTGCTCAGGGCTGGTGGCAGGTTGAAGCTCAACCCAACTTGCTCTCCCCGAAAAACAGCTGGCGGTCAAGTCATCCCTATCCTTAAGTGAGCCCCAAATAAAACACACAGTGCAGGGAGAGAAAAGGGGAAGTGAAGCAAGCACAGCAAGCCCCAACCAAATATTAAGGCTTTCTCTCCTTCACTTGTTAGCTCTTTGTACAGCCAAAAGACAGAGTTAAGCTATGCCA
The DNA here is from genome assembly GCA_013399875.1 of Gymnorhina tibicen. NCBI lineage: Eukaryota > Metazoa > Chordata > Aves > Passeriformes > Artamidae > Gymnorhina > Gymnorhina tibicen. Next base: position 397,977 of record VXAZ01010414.1, on the reverse strand, counting down.
CGACTAAGGGTTTCTAGCACCAGGGGTTTCCCAATGCTATTTGTCTAATCAAAAAGTCAACAAGCTCCATCGTGAATTTTTATCGCTAGGACAACACTGAAGAAAGAAACCACAAGACTTCATTTCCTTTCTCCCATGTTTTTCAAACAGCATCTGTTTGCTCACCGCAGACAAAACAAAACACAGGCTTCTTCCCTCCCTTTAAACTCGAGATTAAGACATTGAGATAGTCTTTAATATTGAGAAACAAGTGACCAAAATGTTTCTTCCAAACCCAAACAGCATTCTTCTTCCCCACCATCCAGACACAACATGGTCACACCAGTCACACAGGCTCTGCAATCTCCTTCCCAGAAGCTCCCTCCCAGCAACGCCATTTCTCCTCCTCACAACAAAGCTTAGGTCAGGATTAAAGCAGGGGAGGGAATGTCTGAAATACAAAAGGTCTTTTACTGGCCACATCAAGTACAATATGTGAGACAGAAAGGATAAAAGCCAAAGGAAGATTTTCAGTTTCCCAGCAAAAAGTAGCCATTAAAAGCAGTCATCAAGGCCAGGTGCCAAGCTAAACACGCACAGGGTGACAGCCAGCCCCACCACTTGTCACTTGGTAAAATCACTGTCTCTGGGCTAACACCTCAAACAAGCACTTTAAGACATCTTGCTCCCCAAATCACACAGAGAGGAGATGAGCAGGATGAACTGCAGGCCACCCTCTGTGTTCACTAATGATGCGATGTATTTCTAACAGATAGGGCATCACAGCAACCAGCATTACTGTTTGACTTGGGAAGTGTAGAACACAGCAAGAGCAAACACTTTTTCCTCCCTAAATCACCCCTTTCCTCTTCCCATGGCCTTTCTCCTGGGAAGAAACGTGAAGAAAGCGACAAAGCGAAAATAAGACTTATAAAAAGCTGTGCGTATTTGGCACAAAAAAAAAAAAAAATTAAACGCTTAAAAAAAAAAAAAAAAAGAAGAAAAAAGGCAAGCTTCTTAAAAAACCTAACCATATTCTTTCTCTTTTCAATGACAGCCATTACACAAAATATTTGTGTACTTTCTTACCCAATTCTATAATTTGACTCCTGTCACTGCGCAGGCACCAGTGGTACTGAATTTACATGGGAGTCACACCCAGAAGGTTATTAAAAATACAAATTACACAATCCAGTGCTGAACACAACAGCTTTCCTGAATTATGGCTGTTTCCTAAAATATGAACTGGTACCACATTGCCAACTGGAGCCAAATGCATGACCAACCCATGTCTATCCAAACCGCTTCAAAAGAGAGCAGCAGCAGCAAGAAGCCACTGCAAAGCAGGGACACTCAGTCTGAATTTTGAATGCAAGCACGGGTTTATTATTAGGTTGTTCTTTTGAGTTATACAACCAATGCCTTGGCTACACTGGATAAAAATAAAAGCACAGTACTTTACAGATCACCTGCCTCTCCTGATGCGAGCTGCTGCCCATGCTCCGCAGCGAGGAGGAGCGCCCAGCTGAAAGGAGGCACGTGTGCTCCTTGCCAGGGGTCCCAGCCACAGCCCTGGGTGAGTGGGAGCAGAGACTGGGTCACCCAGACACCCAAGCTGGCTCCCACTGCCACTGCCCACACTGCAGAGCCCTTCCAGGGAAAAGCAGAGAGTGATGGAGAGGTCTGAGGTGGGAAGAGCACAGCCACAAGCCAACTTCAACCACTCTGCTCTCAGCAATGGGGAGAAAAATACCTCCCTTACACCAACAGTATGGGGCTGGGCCAAAATAACATGGGGGAAGACCCAGAACAGAGCTAACAATGTCACTAGAGCAAAACATGCTATTAAGGTCTATATCTATTTGGAAGATATAAGCAAACTAGTCATTGGTAGACAGGATTAATTTTCAAAGTGTAAAATCTGAACTCCATCACGAAGCAAAGAGAAAAAACTATGACTCTTTTCAGGAATCAGCAAGAGCAGCAAATCTGTTGTCTTTCTCAGATTCTCAGATTTATACACTAACAGCTACTCACCACTCGGCACTGGCTGCCTATCAACTTCCTGCCCTCCACTATGAGTGACTTCAATGACTTTTCTCTTGGCCCAAATAATTTTTGAGTTACTAAACTGCAAAATGGCAGCTATTGAAAAACAAAAGAACACAGCTTGTGATAAAACATACTGTGCCTGGAACAGAGCATTCAAGAACAGCTTCAGAAAAAATACTCAGACTTCAGATTCCCTACTGGAAAAAAAACAACCTCTACATACCAACTGAGGATATTCTATGACTCTGATTATTATTTGTCTCCATTTAACATTCCTAAAGAACTGCTCTAATTTATTTAGCAAGAGTTAACCAATCCAACTTTTGAAGTGCCTAATCCCATCATAATTTTCCTTCATGTCATTGCCATATACCTTGTACCCTGTTCTTAAATCTGGATATACACTCCTCAAAGTCCACAGGCAAGACTCAAGTCTTAGGCCAAAATTCTTGTCCAGGAAGCAAAGGTGCCCCACAACTGATACCTCCCACTGGAGTTTACTTCTGGCTTCTACTTTTGGCTCCCTCACAGTCTTCTTATGTAACCTTGGGAGTACCACTTCAGCCCAAATTCATCAGTACACTGAAGCCCTCGCTTCACATCATGCATATGAGTTGAAAATCAATGCAAGTATATTGATACAGTTGTGACTTGCTGAAGGTCAGAAAACAAACTGGTGACAGAGCTGGAAATACAGCAGAGACCTCCTGATCTCAAGATTAGTTCCTTTAACCTCAAGGCCACGTTTGCATGAATTAACAAGGGAAACAATTCATCTGCATGTGGTCTGAGTCATTTTAGTGATCAGGTAATGCGTCCCAGTTCTGTCATCTTTACATTTGATGGCTCTGGGCTCCAATTTCCACCCCCATGCCACTTGCCCAACAATTTCTGTCCTTGGGAAAAAGTAATCAAGTATGATAAGGATGACAATCATAATTAGCTTAAAATACAGGCCTGCTGGCATGTATTGAGAACACATTTTTATATAAAGAGCTAATGTGAAGGGAGCTAAACTAAACCAATAGAAATTTTAGATTAATTGACTATGGATATCCAAACCCAAATTATGAGAAATCATCATTTTAGGAAGTGGTAGGAATTCCCTTTACATAAATTACTCCTTTAAATATTTAAAATCCCACTTCAGCCTCACTAGAAATTAATGTTTAATAGCTGCTCTTCTGTAACCTGACAGAAGTACTTGTAATATGCATTTAGCCTGGTCAGCTCCATCCTGCTCTCAAAACATGGGCAAAAGAAGGGGGACAAAGACCAAATAGGGTAAGAAACCATCTGCTTTCAGTCAGATAGATTTGCTGAGCTACCTGACACAAAGTAAATCACTTTCCAGAGAAGAAAGAAAAATAGACTTGAATGCTTGAAGGTGACTCTTTGTAACAGTGACCAGTGGTGAATTATATCACATTAGCACCACTTCTGTGTTGTAGAGATTTTTTTGTTCCAATATACTTGTCCATCTTCTGCCATTTTTCACAGCTAAGCAACTACTGGTCTGTTGGAAGGACGCCAGCTGTCAGTAATTCTGAGTAGTTCTGTCAAACTGACACTTCACAAATATGTAAGAGTCCGCATTTCTGATGATGAATTCTTCACTGCGTGTGTGACAGGATAAATTACTGCCAGCGATACCTACACAATGACTCCATGGGTCAGTGGGCTTGCTGGAAAGAGAGACAGGCAAGGTGAAAAGCACTGCCACGGGATGACAACTGCCACACTGGGGGATTTAAAGAGAAAAGTTGTGCTTGTTTTTTGATCTTCACTGAAACCCCAGCTATCGAAATGCTGCAAGCACTATGACCATGTCCATTACATCAGTGTGATAAGAATTAAGCAGAGACAAGGTATACATCTTTATCAAGGAAGCTTGAGTAGCAACACCAGGTTCCTCTTCAGCCACACTGATAGAACCTCTCAGAGGACCAGTTTTAGGACATTAAGTTTTTTAGGGTAAAACAACTCTTTTCAAGAGTTTTAATGTTGCATTTAAACAACCATTATTAATCCTCTTGTCCACCCTACAGACTCATGTATCAGGGACGCAGATAAAGAGATTGATGTCACACTGATAAAACACAGATATCAAAGCATTATCATGATGAGCAGTATTTATCACAGTAGTGTTGGTTACACATGTGTCTACTGCATAAGCCTGCCATGGAAATTACCTTGAAACTTGCCCTAATTCATGTTTTTTCCAGCCCCCACCAACACATCAGCTTAGCACAAGTAATAAGTCCTGGTGGGTTGCTACTCCTTTGCCCTTCTCACTGAATTTCAGTCTAAGTTACACACAGTCCCACAAGGTGAGGAGAAAAAGGCAGTGTGGGGTCAGCAAGCTGATGGAAAATAAAGGTTCATTTAATCAACCTGTATCGAGCAGAGCTTGAGCGATTAATCTGTGCAAGTGCCCAACTCTTCCACCAGCTCCTTTGCTGAGTCTCTCCTGAAGCACTCATTAAACAGAGCAACGAAGTATCACCCTGGCAGGATGATTAAAGGCTCTGCATGAGGAAGCGAGGAACCCTCTGAGATCACTCAATGAACCCGTAATAGGACTCAGAGCCAACAGAGGTTTCTTTCCAATCGAGGAAAGAGAAGTGATGGTGTTTGTGATAAAAAAAAATAAAAAAGGACAAAGCTTTTCCCTTGTTCTTTTTAATGATTGCCAGTGCTATCAAAAGACACAGCCACATCTATAGCCGATACAAATCTCAGCAAATCCACTGACTTTGACAACACTACATGAATCTAAAGCAACTGAGATTTTGGTTCCAAATTCTTAGCAATTACAAATAAAACAGTAACACCCTAAATTTTGGCTCCTATTTAAAAACCCAGAGACTGTCCCTGATAAAATGGAAAATACTGACTTAGGTTTCTACTTGCCCAGGCAAAAATGTGCTTTTCTCAAACCTAACAGAAAGAACTACACGCTGCTTAAAATAACAGCAACCGCTGCCTGCTGCCTCCACTCCTACAGTTACCTTTCATTACTGGAAGCAAGCAGTCATTGTGCTTAAGTTTTCTGGACAAAGCAAAACCAGAAAAAATGAAACAGTCGTCATATAAGAACAAAATGTTTAAAACAAAACAAAAAATACTGAGCTATTTTAAGTTAAATATTAGTCACACAGATTCCATCAAAATTGTTACTGACTCATTATTACTAATACAAGAGAATAATGTCCTACAGACAGCAGACAAAATGTGTCCTTTTCTAAAAACATAACTCACGTAAGTCCATATATAATTTATTTGAAAGGCTATGAAACCACAATTGCAGGGAAGACAAACGATGCAAAAAAAGATAATAACTTTTTTTTTTAAATCCCACAAACTGCTGAAACATCTGGTTATTTCCAAAACAGGATTCCCATAGTAAATGAAAAGCCACTGAAAATAGCACAAAGACCCCCAAATAGCACCGAAAACCTGACAGAAGTAAAGCCTCACAGGGATGTGTAGTAAAATGTCTAACTACAGCTTCCCTGGATAACTCAGCCACACGTGGATGATACAAATCATATTTTTTACAGGACAGTGCACCACGAGCAAGTGTAAATCAATAGGGCTGCACATGTACAAGTGAATGCTAAAAGCGTTAGAGCAAAACCCTCTGTGCTGAGGGAGACATTGCAGCTGCTCCAGGAAAACACTGGAGCAAGAAAATCCATGGAGCAAGGAGTGGAGTGTGGTGGGACAGTATTTGGACAGCACAGGGAAGCTGCCAGCAGAGAAACCCCTACAGAAACACCCTGATTTGGGGTTTTGGGGTGAACAAAACCGAGCTAGGTAGAGGCCATACACAACCATATTTATGTAGATATGATTAAAGGCATCCTTACAATTTAAAAGCATATATAGAAACCCTGAATCTTAGCCTAAATCCTCCCAAACTTATGCTAAAAAAAAGTGAAAACTATTAATTTAATTTTTTTAGCAGCACATTCTCCTGCAGCCTATGCAACCCAGCTGGGACATGCAGAAGGTCTAAACTGGAACTGACTACAGCTTTAAACTAGGATATATTTAAAAACATGTTCAATGGGTGGAGTTCTGTCTCCTCTCCTGATTCAGGGCATAACTAGAAAAATACTGACATTTCTTTCTCTATGTAATAAAAATAAAACAAATGACAGCACAAAAAACTGGAGCTTTAAAAATACTTACCAATCTTCTAAATCTAAACCAAAAAAAGTACCTGGATTAAAATATTTGATTTTTCTAGTTTAATTTACCTTGTTAAAACCTGACACTGGAATAGCACAAGCTGTGAAATGGAAAGATACAGAACTCTGCCCTTAGCACATGAACTGAATGTAAGAAATAGAAGTAACATCAAAAACTGGATCACAAAAGATGCAAAGTACTAACAGAAGAAATAGTCTCTACAGTGGTTTTATTTTTAAAAATCAACAATTATGACATTTAAAATACTGCAGTTTGCAAATTCAGACTTTAACTTCAACTGCTACAACAGGAGTCTGTGATAAAGACGGAGCGGACACAAGAGATCCCTTTCTTGACTTCCACGCCAGAACTAAAGAAGGTCAAGGGTAGGCAGGGAAAAGAGGAGAGAGGAAAGCCAACAGCTACAGCTGGGAGCCAGGACTGTGGTAACTGGTGAACAAGCCTTTAGGCAGCAAACCGAAGGACATGAATCGAGATCCCACGCAGCAAAGGTAGGTAGGGACACTTCCCGGGAGCACACAGGGATCAAAGAAAGGGCAAGTGCTCTCAGACTGGCTGGATCACAAGCACTGAATGGAGGCAGAAGTAAAAAGAAACATGAAAAAAAGCAGCTGTCATTAAGGAGGAATGACGAGACGTGTTGGGACAAAAGACTGGGGGAAGCACAGGCTGGATTCACTGATGAAAAGAGGACAGGTGGCAGATACAGGCGGAGCGATGCTGCCAGAGTACAAAGCCAGAAGCAGTCTGGGAAACCCGATAGCATAGAGCAGGGCAGAGGCTAAAAAGGAGAAATAAAGGAGAAAGCTTTAGCAATCAAAATGACCTTTGAAAAAAAGCTTTGTGAGAAGGAAAAAATCAAGTGGAAGTTGCGTACTCATATCATCTCTGTGCCATAATTCAGGGCAGGAAACCTACACAAGAATACATAACAAGGGCAAAACTTGGAATAGGTATATAAAATTTGCCATAGAAGATAATTAATCCATCTAAGCATCTCACAGCTTGCTGTGGCCCCATTTAAATTTCTGCAGAAAGTATCCAATTAAATGTCTGGTGCTTGCCTGAATACAAAAGAGAAAATTATGTCTTAACACCCACCATGGTCTTCCAGTGGTGATCACATCATTACCATAACCAACCTAAGCTTTGCATATTTGACATGGGAAGTCACTGTGAGGAACAAGAGTAGACCGTTTCTCTTGCAATTTTAACGTCGAACAATTTCTTTTCTACAATTTAATTTCACTTTGACAGAAGGAAGTCTATACCTGGTCAGACCAAAGAATGGAATTGTTCCCTCCTTTTAATCGAGAGATCTCTTCTCTTCTACTTCTAGGATAAGAACACCCTGCACACCAAGCACATACTAACTCATTACACGCTCTTGCTCATACGTTCATTTAGTCAACTCTCTTTGAAAGAGATCTGCCCAGATCTCTCTCAAATCAGTCTGTGCCAGCCCTGGTCACAGACTACCCACCTCCAATAGTGTTACTTAAACAACTCAAGAACTCACTCTATGCTCCCACTGACTCTCTACTCTGCTTATCACAAAACTACTTCCTAGTTTCTAGCTAAATTGCCTCTTTCATCTGTGGCTATTTATTTTCCAGAACAACTTCTTTTAAAGGGAGACTTCAATTTTGAAAATTCAAGTAAGTTGCAGCCTCTGGGTCACCTTCATTTACCATTACGTTAACTTTCTCAGGTCATTCTTTGCAGACGAAAGGAATCCTTGCAGGACCTGAGCACAGCTCATACCCTTCAGGCATTGGCTCGTGGCCGGGGTGCAGCCTTGCTCCGACCAGCATGCTCGAAGAAACCTAATTTTAAAAATACGACAGTATTTTACCTATGAGAAATAACATGGTAATTAAGGAAACAGCTTCATCTTTTCATGCTTGGACACTCACTAAAATGAAAATTGCTTTTCCAGCCTCGATGGCAGAACTACAGTGAAAAGTTTTGTTTTCTTTCCCTCAATTGCCAATGATAATAGACACAGATTCTTAGTAATAAATCCTATCTAGCCATACCCAGAATTAGGCCACATCAAGACCATTTCTGATGTAGTTTTCATAAGAAAAGCACAAAAACCAGGTTTTCAAGCCCTGCTGGACACAGAGCATTCCCCCTCCCTCATCACACTTGAGAAGCTAAGCTGCCTTTCCTTTACAGCTTCCATAGCTGGCACCTTAGTTCAGTTCTCTTCATCTTTTTATCTTCCTCCAATAAAGCTCTTTTGTACTTCTGACCTTTCCAACACAGACCTCGTCATCCATGACGAATGATACAAGGAAAGGAGGCAAAGGGCTTCTGTATGGAAACCAAGAATCTCCAACTGGTGTGGTTCAGCATCTCTGTGTTGCCCCCTGGTTTTTGAGAACCCTCTTTGCACATACAGGAAGCTTTTTAGCCAAAAAGCAGAAACCACAGATCTAGAGGCCTCACACCCCACAGGGGACCTGCACCTATGACAGGATTTTTCCCCCCCTTTAGCCTCTGGCCACTCAGCGCAGAGGAGAGTGAGCAGTGCCAGTCCCTGCCTGATCTCTGCAGGTGGTCAGCAGGATGCTTTCATCAGGAGAGAGCAGGGTAAACACCGATGGTCAGCTTACCGGCTGGAATTACAGCAAGGGATTCAGAGGACTCTTTTTAACAGATTAAACCCTGTCCTGAATGCCACCAAGGCTTAGCCTCCCTGTTCCACTTACATTAATAACTGGCATTGTTGTGCTTTTGGGCAGAACTCTTTGAAATACCCATCAACCACTTCCACATGGAGGGGAAGAGACGTGGAGGTGATGTACATCCTCTGGAAAAATCACCATTTTCAAAACACACAATGCATCCATTTAGAAAAATACATACCTTACAATGATAAATAATAACAAATGTAAACTTCCATTAGGTTTCCTCTGCTTATGTATTTCAAGGACTGTTAACCACGTCCCTCCATCTTAAAGAGCTGCTTAAACTGCAGCAGATTGCTAGAAACTAATGAGTTCTACAAGATACCAATTCATTACACTGGCTAAAACACAAACACTAATTCCTGACGGCTATCTGGCAAGAATGTAAACTTCATTAACTTCGTGTTTTGCTTACATCTTGCATAAAATGAAATATTGTCTTGACACTTAACACAATGTAAAGACAATACAAGTGTATTGGAGAAAAATATTAATATTTATTACAGAACTAATCAAATGCCAAGTAAAGCCAGACTAATCACTTTTTTAGGTTGCTTGTGTGTGGATTTTTTTTTCCTCAAAGAATCAAAGCAGCACTGAGGGCCTGCTAAATGGGAGGAATAACACAGGTGTTAACGTGCGCACACTCAACTACTTTTATTTCCGATTTGCCTTTTTTTTTTTTAAATGAGGGATACTCCAGTTTTGAGGAAATGGTTAAGACCAGGCTATGGCTGTGATTTGAAAGTACAGCTGCAGGACACACAGCCACTGTTTGCTCAGGGAAAGGGAAGACATTACACAGAAAGGATTTAATTTCTCAGAAAAGATTTTCTCATCACTTTGTACATGCTTCTGCAATTTAACCTTCACCATCTGGTTCAAGCAATTTCCCAGGCTCTGTTAACCTTACTTTTGGGGTGAAAGGAAGCAGGAGTCGTTGTTTACTGTGCTTACTGCGTTTCTGCAGCAGAGATTTTAATTTGGGGGGCATAAGGAAAAGTGTAAGGAAATAAATTGCTGTGTGGTCCATGAAACAGAGTCAGTCTTAGCAACCTTTCCCAGTGAGACTCTGAAGCTCACTTTATCCTCTGGGTGAAATATTAAAATTGACTTTATTCCCACATGCCTGCCAATTTGGATACTGCACTTGCTGACACAAAAGCATAAAAAGAATATGCTAGTTAATTAGGTGAATTATAATGATTTTGAAAACATTGCTTAGAAAGGAGGTTGAACATACTTTCACTTGAGGGATTTGCTGCTTCTCTGCAAAAACCAGCAATTTCCAAACTTTCCAAACATAGCTCTTTGCAGCTGTGAAGTGCTGCTACAGAGGCTTCGGGGATGTGAGGACATCACACAAATAACTAGAATACTCTCCTTCCTGTGACTTTGATATTTTTGCTACAACATGAGGGCTGGAATACTAAAGTCACTCTGTTCTGGCTTTTTACTGTGGTTTGATACTGGATTAATAAAATTTTAAGAGTCAATAACTTGAGATAGTTCAAATAAAAAAAAAAGATTTTTTTTCCCCTTGGCTAAAGTACTTATTTGAGGTGAAAGATGAGACACAAAACAAGATATCCTGAAACTATTAGCTAGAAAAGGCAGGAGAGTCACTGTTGGTTTTCTATAACTGAACTACTTTGCCTTACTGAACTACGTGCATGTTGGAGGGCTACAGTCTCCATTCACAAGGGTACCTGAGGGTACCTTTTGCCAAACTGCCTGGTGCCTTTTTACTCTTACTGCTTGTTTTGGGAGAGAGGGTAATTCCTGACAGATCAGGGCAGTTACTGAAAAATTCAATCCATGAAGATGGCAATTACTAGGTGATTTTTTTTTTTTTTCCAAAAAAAGAGAAGGAAGTCACCCTTCACCTGGGCTTTTAAATGTCTTGTATCGACAGTGTCAGGAAAAGATTGGTTAAAACATTGTGGATGCCACTTTCCCCAAAGCAAGAAAGCCTCCTTTGACATCATTTACCACATACAGTGCCTTGCTATGATGTTGAATGATGGCAACTGATGGCATGCTTGCACTGCACAGCAGACAGATATATAACACTCATTTCCTCAAATATAAATAACACATTTCTTCCTCTTTCTCACCAGCTATTGCTGCCCTGGCAAAGCAGCCCCTGGATAACAAAGCTTCCCCATATGTGCCCACCTGATTGCTTCAGCTCTGTGTCTCAGACAACGGGTGATGTTGCTCAGGCTTTTATTTCATCGTTCATCTGTCACCCATTTTGTGGCTTGGCAAGTATGACTGGTCTCTCAGGTAGGTTCAGAGCCACGTTTTCATAAAATGCTGCACAGGCATATAGCACACGACAGATAAAGAACTGCCTTGCCAAACACAGATCGCAAAAGAGATTTAGATTCTCCCAAAACATCCTTTATAGCTACCTTGCAGCTTAGCATCAGCAAATCTCCAACAACTGGCACAGTCTGCTTTCTCAAGTATAAACTAATTTTCCTAGAAAGAAAAGGCATTTCTTAAAATTTATAATTAATCTGTACTCTTGAAAGAAGCTTGTTCTGCTGCTGCCTTTGTCAGGGAGCAAAGTTACCCAACAGTTGTCTGAAAAGAGGCTTCTTACAGCTCCTAACTGGGGCATAGAGCAGAAAAGGACTGGTAAATCTACAGAGGATGTTTCCGTAGAACATCACAGAATTAGCTACATAAACCAAAAGGCAGATTTCTTCAACACCACAAAAATAAGGAAATTGATAATTCACAAGACCCACTTTAGATAATTGAGTGCTTATTCAACATACTCCAGTAGTGCTTTGGTGTGTGTTGTCTTGGTTTTGTTCAAAATGTACATGTTTCATAGTCTTAAATATGTCTGTATTTTTTTGACATTAGGAGTACTATGGAAACAAACACAACGTTAAACAACACTGTGAGCAGATTTTTCTCCCTCTTCTTCCAATATGGCAAAATAACAAGTATCTTCATTATCACAGCCATATTCCTGTGACAAGTCTTTCCAGTTTCTCTGCATTAGTTTCTTCAGATGTTTTCCATCCCTCTTTCTAGAAATGTGGAATTAAGAAATTTTCACATCACTTTTCTGTGTTGCCTATCTTTTCTGTGTGTCCTATCAAATCCAGCTTTTACAAATCTTGAAGGAAATGCCCAAATCCATTCCGTCTACATAAAACATTGGCAAATACCTCACGTAAACAACATGTAGTAAAATAATTTTGATTGCTGAAATATTTCACTAAGTGCTACTGCAGGAGGGAATGGAACATTTCTCTGTGCCAATTCCAGGAGCCCACCTTGTTACCTCCACCAAGAGCTGCCAGTCATGCTGTACTGTCCATGCACACCTCACAAATCCACCTGCAGCTGTCTGAAGTTGCACTTGCCCATGAAACAACCTATGGACTTCAGAAGGGTATTTTTCACAACGCTACTTAGTGTGGGCATGTCTGTAACACTTGGTCTGCATCATCAAATTCCTCACTAACACCAGCCCAGACATTACTATCATCTTCTCTAAACCCACCAAAAGACTCTGTCCATCCCTGTGGATATAAATGCTCTTCCCATTTAATTACTAATAAACGCATCCTGTTCCACTCGTGCCTCTGCCCACCTGCAATCCCATTGTCTCCAGCTAGATAACACACAGCTCAGCCTGAGTCACCTACCTCTGTGCTCCACAACAGCACGGCCACAAAGATGGCAATGAAGGTTCAATTGATAAAGGGCTCTCAGTAGATAAGGCAGAAAGACATCATTTTATTCTGACTGAATGGTCTCTCCCATTAAATGGACTGTCTACATCCATGAGTGCTGAGACACACGTATCAGTGTAATCAAGCCACCCAGACTAATTTTCCTCTGTGCTTTTCTCTCCTGTATTTCTGTTCAGAGTTGTTTAGAATCTCGTACCTGGGTTATTTACACCTTTCCTTAGCCAGTTCCCCCTGTAGTGTCTCGGGTGAACAGCAGAGTAGCATAGGATAAATGTCCCATACAAGGGTGACAGAGGACACCCTAAGCATCATGGCATTTACAGTGTCCTGCTGAAGGGTTCAACAGGAAAGAAAGGACCCTAGGACAGCACTAGGAAGGAAAACCAGCTAATTTGAAGGAAAATGCTTGTTTCTCAGAGACTAGTGAGAGACAAGGAAGGGAAGACTCACATCAGCAAGGAGCCCCAGGCAATTTTGCTCTCAAGATCACAGTAATAAACAATCTATAAAAAGGTACCCTGTCACCTACAAGTGATCAGGCAGCCACTGTAGTTTTCCCCACGAGACTGACATGAACTATATTCACAGAGAGAGATCTTTAGTACATATGCCTTTGATCCAGTTTATCCTCACTGGCTTCCTGAGACCATTCCCTCTTTACAACATCCCAAACAGCTCCTTTGGCTCCACCAGCATCTCACTAGAATGTTTGAAAGAAAAACTGAAAACTGTAATTTCCAGAGAAAGCAGATTAGAGGCAATAAACCCTGCACCTATCTTTGCACTTATGGGGCCCAGCAATGCTTGTGCTTGTTCACTCAGACAAGCAGCAAAAAACACAGCACTAAGGTCTTGAGTGGCTGTCAAGGATGATGCCTCCCTGGTACTTCTTTAAATTTATGATGTGGTGTTATACAAGCCCTACAGCTGTAGGGATTCTATGCTAAGAGGCTTCAGTAACACTAATGTTCAGAAAAATTCTACGAGTTTTAATGCACCTGTATCTACACCCGATGGCATGTCAAGACAAAAGTGAGACAAAATGTCAGGTTTTGCAAAAGCAAGTTGAAGGGAGCTTAGAGGATTCCATCACCAGCAAAACTTCACTGGATTTTTCTTTCTGAACAGTCTACCTGTTCCAGACCTGAACAAAAGCACAAATCAGTCTTTAAAAGGTGAGGCTGATCCCTGAGCTGCTCCAGTCAGGGCAGAGAGAAGCTGCAACAAGGCAGGCAACACTGGGACTGAGCCAGGCCATGTCCTCCACGCCCATGCCTGGCTCAGGCTGCATCCCCAGGCACACTGCACTGGTTTCCACGAGGACAGAGTTTATTTTCTTCACAGTGGCTATGTTTTGGGTTTGTGTCGAAAACACTGTTACTAACACTGGGATGTTTTCATTATTGCTGAGCAGTGCTTACACACAGTCAAGGCCTTTTGTGGCTCTCACCCCACCCTACCAGTGTGGAGGCTGGGGTTCACCAGAAGCTGGGAGGAGGAGTCACAGCCAGGACAGATGCCCTGTCGGAGCCCTGCTTCATTAGCTGGGCTTTAAATCCAAGATGCTTTGTGGCCACATGAATTTACCATGCAGGGGGTGAAATCAAAAGGAAAAGGTTTTTCACCCAGAGGGTGGTACAGGTTTCCCAGGGAAGAGGTTGTATCACCAAGACTGAGTTCAAGAAGCATTTTGACAACACTCTCAGACACATGGTGTGACTCTTGGGGTGTCCTGTGCAGGATCAGGAGTTGGACTTGATGATCCTGATGGGTCTCTTCTAACTCAGCATATCCTCTGATCAAACACTTGTAAGAGATATAATCTGAACAGGGAACCAGTCTATAAAAGAGAACAGGGTTATGAAGTATCAGACTTTCAACATCCACGTAATCTGGATCCTTAAAAACAGTACCTTGACTTTGTTTTCAAAGAACATAAAACTTACAGCAGAAAAAACAGCAAAACAATTTTAACTGCAAAGAAAACCCTTGACTTGGAGGGATACCACACAGATGCTTTCTGCTTCAGTCTGGGCATCATGTTTTCTCTGCCTGGATTTGCTATCTATCCTCTCACCTCTGAATTACTATAAGTGAGGATGAGGTTCTCCAAAACCAGAGAACTGTGGAACCAGAAATGAAGAGAGATATTGCTGTTGAACATCGTGGAACATCATCCAGCCCCAGCTCCCATTTGGTGTCTCGCCCCTGTGAGCCCTGACAGGCTGGCAAGAAGGGACAGCCACAAGGAGAGATGCCCATGGCAAGACCATCGCCCTCCCTGCCTGCTCCTGCCACACTGCAGCTCCCTACCACAGATGTGGGAGGTGCAGCCTCAGCTCAGACTTGAGCCATGCAGGGGCCTCACCTCCATGGTTCTGGCCTCTGTTCCCTGCCTGTACATCTGTAATTAGCCAGCAGACAAAGGTGCCAGCAGACAGCACTCAAGAATCTGTCGTGTAGTTCCTGGGACCTCCAAATCCAACAAAACCCATGGCAGATTGCACAGGACTTGGTTGGAAAAGCTTTACCTCGCCAGTTAATGGAGAACATGGGTACAACTCTGTATGCAATCTTTGGAAATTTAATACTCAGAAACCACCCTGCCAAGATACGGTTGAAGAAATACAAAATCACTGTTGTTACAGTCCAGTTTTCATCTCAGCCAATTTACCCTCCAAGCCTCTTGTTCTCCAGGCAGTATATTATTTATACAGTGCATGAAGGGGAGGCAAAAAAAATGTAAACAAAAAAAATGAGTGACCTCTTAGGTCGCCAATTCATTCCACATTTCTCTTACTCTGCAACATATGACTGCTCTGTGTGTACGTTCCCTCAGCCTGAATTCTGCACGCCCATTGCCCCAGAAAGCTGAAGGGCAATAGGGAAAATAAAAAGGGAGAAGTTTTCTATTCCAGCTGCTGCTGCCAGAAGTTGAGCTATGAACCCACCAGAAGAACGAGAGGTCACAGAAGAGCAGGGTGCAGTATGTTACACATATTCTGGTTTTGGCTCAGCAGCCCAGTAATGCCTCCTGCACACTGCAAAAATCAAACTTGTCTTTCTGGACTGAAATTATTAAGTAAAGGAACAACAAAACACAGTTTTTGGTTAAAACCACCAAAAAATTCTTTGTAGGGTGAATTTGATTTAAATATTGTTCTCCCAAAGACCTGGCTACTGCATCAGAACAAATATTCTCAAGGGGACCTTTTCTTCTGAGCAGCTCTCCAGTCTCTGTGAACACATGAGCTATTCCAGTACACTATGTCTGTCTACAAAATTTATAATAATTTGGGTGAGTTTTGAAAAGGTCTAGAGGACTCAGAAGAATATCTCCAATTATTTTTCAAGAGGGCTCACACACTGAAGTCACTAAAGACCTAACTTCAAGAAAAAGCTAATAGATATATTATTAAGAGGTGTCTGAGGTTAAACATTTTAAATCAAGTGGATATAATATGGACCATAAATCAGTTGCATGAGCTTAATTTAGACTAATTAGAAGCTAAAACATCAACACATGAAAGAGATATACAATGGAATTAAACTGATAAAAGTTTCTAAACTTAAAGTTCACTGCTGTATGTACTGTAGATCCTACACATCAACAAGCCTAAGATACTAGACATACTAAACTTTTAAGTGGATGATCAGGAACATGCACCTTTGTTAGAAAAGAATGTATTTAAAGGCTGTCATTTTTTATTTCTTCCTCCATCTTCATGGCACCATTATCCAAAAAAATACAAGCATTTGAACAATTAAATTCAAAATTTCAGGCACATTTTTTGCCTGCATTTTTTTTTTAATAAATAGTAGATTCAAAAGGTGAGATTAAAGTTCTACTAAATGTCAGGTCAGACACAGTGTAACCATAGCACATTATCCTGAGAAAGGTTACTTGAAAGCGTTAGCAGTGGAACAGATTTTGCTGCTGTTAAAGGTCACGCACATTTTTTCTAATAGTTTCCACTGGAATAAGATAGGACCATTTTGGTAACTGCTCTGCAACAGCAAAATGTGTTTAGAACTGTGAACTGAATAAACACTAAAAACACAGGAACAGTTGGGTATTTTTATCTAACTGGGCTATCATTTTGTATATACACTGATATCATGTATTTACACAGCTAGCAAATTATACCTGTAATGGTTACAAAGCTACGAGGATTAGTCACCAAAATCAATTCTATCGCTACCAATCTCAGTAAATATTAATGTCCCACACAAAAATACTTCATCTGCCACAGGGAATCAAAATAGTTTCAACCTCGCAGAACACTTGTTTATTCCTAAAATTTCCATGACTATTACCCTGCCCTGTTTATAAAAGGAATTAATGCAGTTCCACAAAACTGATAGTGTAAATCATCCAAGTGGCATCAAAGGACAGTGTGCTTCCCCTCTCTGATTTTATGGTGTCCTTGTTTTGATGGGTAGCACAACATTACAGTTTAATCTTGCAAAGGCAAATTCTGCATCGACTGTGGCAGGGCAGGAGACTGATTTCCAGGTAATTGTTTATACAGTAACTTCACCCAGAAGCTCCAGCACAGAACCAGGGACCTGCTTTGCTGGAGAACATCCCCCAGTGAGGCACGACCTCTCGGGAAAGCATCCCAGTGCACACCCTCTGTGTCCTACAGGGGTTCTGAAGCACTTCTCAGCTCCACGGAAGGCAGCTGATGTAGGGAGAGATGAAAGTTGAGCCCTTCCAAAGCAGAGTGGCAGCTGTCACTCACTGATTTTGAGGAGGAACAGGTGCTCAACTTTGAGGACCTGGGCAACCCAGCTCTCATTAAAGAACACACAGCAGAACTGCAGTTCCAATTCACATTGAAGCCACAGTGACAAGGTCGCTTGTCCTCCAGCCTTGTGATACAAACCTCCCAAGACACTTGCTAATTAATACTGAGACTCCTGGAAATGGAGAATAAATTAAAAAGATGTGGTACAAATGTGTTCTCCATCTGTGACTCCGACCACAACTCCGACTCACTCCACAGAAGCTGGAAGTTTTTCCATGTGATTTTAATGAATAATAACCTGGTTGCTCTCAGCTTTACAGTGATCTCATAGCTAAAAACATTTCAAACAGACAACTCAGAGTTTTTCTCCTTCAGTGTCAAATATAAAAGAAGTAGCCAAGAGCCCACAAGATTTGCAAACCCATAAAATCGCATTTGGCTTCCAGCTATGGAACAAAAATAGAACCAAATCACAGAGGTCTTATGTAGTCCCTGGAAGCTTCAATCAAGAAACAAACACGGACTGCAGCCTTTGCCCAGTTTTTGACAGATCGCAGTTTCCAGCAAAAGTAAAATGGGTTGATGGTTATTGGGTTTGATCTATGTAAAACAAGCCTCCACTTTCACTACAGCTGTCTTTGCTCAACAGCTTTCATCTAACATGGATCATATTATATAGAATCCCATCCAATTTAAATAAACACCGCAAGCAAGTGAGGATTTATCACATCGTTGATAATCAGTTCCATTGCTTCACTGCATTCACTGTTACAAATATCCTTTTTTCCCCTCTTGATTGAGTTTTGGTGACTAACATGGAACCACAGGAAGTAAAGAATCCCCCCAGGAACAGAGATGTTCTCCTTGTGGAGGCAGTTACCCTACAATCCAATGTTTTCTTTTTTATGAAGAAGCCAATATGTTTAGTTTAAGTTCTCATTATAAAAACACGTTTTCCTAAATTCTCTGGAGTTAATTCCCCATACAGAGTGGTCTGAGAATCTTGTTCTTAATTAAACAATGCTTCTCTTGTACTTTGCATGCTTTCCTAATTATCTTTTTCCTTTTTTTTTTTAAAGATGAATTGCTTTGATGTGTGAAGCAAAGCCAATGATACAGTCAGAACATTTCATATAAGCTCTCCACTTTCCCATGCTTTGAGCATCAATACTGGTATACGGTTTTGAAAATTTTATTCCAGACAAGAAAGAAATAATTTTTTAAAAAAGTCTCAGGATGAAAGTAACACTGTTAATTAGAAAATATGAAAGTTAATTAGTTAATTAGCTAACTAGTAAAATATGAACAAGTAGATTACTTTTTTGTGACCAATTTTCTGACAGTGACAGTTACAACAAAGCAATCCTTTCATCACCAGCAGTTCTTCATTACCTGTATGAAGCAACAAGGGAACCCACTCTCATTCAGAGACATGCAGCTCCGGAAACAAAAGTAGCATAAACTCCACCTTGCTCCCAAAACAAAAGTAGCATAAACTCCACCTGGTGCTGCAGCCAGTAGGTGGGGACACACCAGGGTCTTTCTGATGGCAGCATACATGCCTTCAGAAGCATTGCTAGGAGCTTTCCCAGTGACTGACAGCTCCTACAAATAAGACATAACCTGGGACATGGACCACAGTGACCATCTAACCTTCCTGCCCACACAGCACTGGCCCCACACAGGGATCCTCCCCCGAGTTCATTAACTTCGGCCCAATCTCTGTCAGATGGCAAAACCTCTAAAACCCCCAAAAGACAGGAAGTTTCACACACTGTGTGCATTTCTTCCCAACTGCCTCCTTAAAAGGATCTTCTGATGGTCTGATTTCTTTTCAGGGAAGGCTGCCCAACCCTTAACTCTGTGTGACCAGGGGATACCACAATCTCTGCATAATCCACAGAGCAACAAATGTTCTACATGGATTTTCCCCTCCTCACATCATTCATTGTGCACAAGTGTTCTTGCTGCTTCACATTAAACTGTTTAGTTCCCTTCTGCTGTCCGAATTTAGACATGTCCATACCCAGTCTTTGATCAGTGGCTGTGAAATACCTCCCTGGCCAAGGAATCTGGCTGATGCCCAACCATTGTGCCCACAGAACCTGGAAACAAAACAAATGTTTGCACAGGAACACAAGTATTGCATCACTACTAAAATAGAAAAAAGGGCCTAAGTGCACAAATGCGTAAGTCTCAAGTGTCACTCATAACATCATAAAATGGTCTGGGGGTTGGAAGGGACCTTTAAAGGTTATCCAACTTGCCTACAATGCCAAGGGACATCTTCAACCAGATCAGGACCCTCAGAGCTCTGTACAACCTGAATGTTTCCAGGGATGGGCATCCACCACCTCTCCAAGCAACTTGTGCCAGTGTTTCATCACCCACATTGCAAAAAACTTCTTCCTTGTATCTAATCTAAATCAAACTTTTTTGAGTTTAAAACCATTACCCCTTATCCAGTCACAACAGGCCCTGCTGGAAAGTTTGTCCCCATCTTTCTTGTTAGTCCTCACCCACTCTTTACAGACCATGGCTCAGCTACTCAGATCCCATAAAAGCTCATGCAGAAATACAAGTGGTAACTGCAGCAGGAACAAATCCTTTCCAGCTTTTGCTTTGTATGGTGACAGCAACAACAGCAAAAACTCTGTGAATGTTTTAAAAACCTGTCAAATCACTGCAGTGCAATACATACAAATATCCACTGTACACTACAGGACTTCGATACCAGCTAGCACTTCCAGCATAATTTTTTTTTTTACTTTGTAAAGTAAAAGCAGCCTAATTTTGAAGACCAGTGGGCCCCTGCTGCTCCTACTGATAGTGACAGCAATAACTCCCCAGCAGCAATGGGGAAGGAAGTCCTATCACCAGAACACACTGAACTACTTTGCCAGCAGGTGCCTAACTTCATGTGGTTTTATGTGGATCTGGACCTGAACAATATGGAAAAACTTTCTGAACAAAAAAAACAGTAAAAAAAATAGCAGTGTGGTTGGGTTTTTTTTCCAAGAATGGTTTTCATAATGTTCATGGAAACTGAATGAACAAAAAGATATTGTAAAGCCCTATACAGACTAACCTTTCATCTTAAAACTATCTTTGGAACGTCAATTCTATGTATATCAGACAGGATGGGGCAGGGTTTTTTTGCTTTTTCCTTTTTTTTTCTTTCCTTTTTTTCTTTTAAGGCCTGACACTGAAGAGTGTTGAAGCAGGATTTATTGTTCAGGGCAAAGACAGGCCCTATCTTGCAGTCCTTGCTGCAAATTCCACTATAGAGAACAGAGGTTGGGAAGACAAGGAGTCAAATTCAACTTCGTATTTTGTTTTTGATGGCTGCACCCTTTTCTAGGCTCCAATTCCGCAAGCATTTAAATGGATACTTATTTTCAGTCATAGCAACCATCTCATTACAAGCACTAGAAAGTATATAAGGCTAACAGGCAGGGGGTTTTATTTGCTTGGGGTTTTTTTGAGATGGTGGTGTGTTGATGTTTTTTAACTCAATTCCCATGTTTTCATTCTTACCTTTACTAAGCATTGAAACATACAATTGCAAAAATCAATATAGACATTCTTTATCCCACACCTGCTCTTGGACAGGCACTTCAAAACCAGTTTGAGTGTTGAGGCAATTGGGACTACTGGAGATTTATACAGGAACTCAGGAGGGCAGATTCTGCCCCTAAGCAAAGTGAGCAGTAACCTGAACTCCTGCAGCTTGCTGCTAGGTTGAGAATGAATAAATACACAGCTACCAAAAAGAAACTATCTCCTACTGCTCCCCCACATTTAGTCCACAGGACAATTCTTTTCCTCCTTGGCAGCCATATCACCAGAGAGAAAAAGAACCTTTTAGTTTCAGTCCTATGGCTAAAGTGAGGGTGAGCACTCAATGAAAAGCCATCTGTTCAAATGTGGCTGGAACTTTTTTTTAATGATCTCAAAAGAATGTTAAAATTTTGTGGCTAAACTGTCTAGACCAGATTTGAGCTGTAAAATATTCCATTTACTAGGGAAAATGCAAGCAAGTCCACTCTCAAGAAGGATACTCTCCCAAACTGCAGGCACAAGAAAATAATTGTCAGTTTATGTTAGTTTTCACTTCTTCTATTTGTCCATTCCCTTAGACCATCTGTACAGCATCTTGCCTGTTCCACACCAGATTTGCTATTGAAAGCCTGATCACAAATGACATCAGCTCAAATGAACTGAAGTTTCATCCCTATTTCTGGCTCTCTCCCCAGATGCCTTGTTCCTAAACAAGAATGTACTCAGCCATGGTATTTTCCAGGGACCTCACCAGTCTCTAGAGAAGACTCCAGGCATGGTATTGCTATTGCCTCTTGGTGCTGGGCATGTTATCACATGATTTTTCCTTCTCCAAAAACCTAACAAAATCAGTTGTGCAGGGAATTAGAAAATCACAGATATTAGATTTCAGATGGCACATGGTTCTTTCCTCCCTGTGCACACCCAGCCTGGACTCGAAGCCCCAGGTCTTAGAGCCTCCAGACACACAGAGGATACTTGCAAAGAAGTCAGCAGCAGCAGGGAAAACAATTCAGTGCTCCAAGTCTCTGACTTGTAGTTTGCATTGAAGCAGTCTCAGGATTTTCCTCTCAAAGATCAAAGTTTCCTGTGGGACAGAAATTGCCAGTTCTTACCAACTCTGAAGATAGGCATTGGAAAAAAAAAAACCAGCCAAACTTCTAAGCTATAAGCTTCTTCTGCACCAACCGTAAGGCATTATTTCTGTGCAAACATAGCCCTAGCTATGCATGTTTCAATTCTTGTTAACTTTAGAGCAACTTTGAACCAAACATGACACAGGAATCTCCAAATCATCTAGTTCCTGGAAGTCTCGGGAACATAAGCAGCAGAGAGAGACTACCAGTGTTCCCTACAAGGAAAAGGTTGCCACGTGTCTTAGCCCTCATTATAAAGCAGAAATTCAACATTGCACAGAGGGGATGCTGACAGGAAAGATGAAAGAAGAGTGTTAAGAGGCAGTGCTCCTAGCACAAAATCCATAGCTGCATCAGCAAGCTTCTCCGTGATGGTGCTCGTATTGGGTAAGTGCATTCTGCTGTTCCAAGAGGCTTTTTATACATCTGAACAGAAGGGACAAGGAAGTTATTTCTCCAATGGTGCACCAGGATTTGACTATAAACAGAGTAGTCCTGAGTTAGAAACGGTACCATTTAAGGTCTTAGACTCCATACGACAGAGAATTAAAGTACACACCTGCTTGCACGCATCAGCATCAACTGTTGTTGAGTGGAGATCTTCCACGTGCTATTCTTGGATGCTGGTGACTAGAAAGACCTGCCAAAGAGCATGTCTATTGTTCAGTGCCTTGCAGGGCTGCTCAGATAACAGATGTCTTGCCATAAGCAGCAGCGATCTCTTTGAAACAGAAAATATCCTCACAGAGATCAGCAGCTTTCCAAGTTCCTTAAATTACTTCTAAATGTATTTATACACAGTACAGCAGATTTTTTTCTTTTTAATTAAGATATGCATCTGAGCCTTGCAGGAGATCTCAGTGCTGTATGCTAGCAGTACAAAACCAGAAGCATGGCAAATAATTGTCATTAGAGCATAAAGGTCAGGGCAATCCTAAGCACACGTGCAGGCTGGTTGGAAAATGGATCGAGAGCAGCCCTAAGAAGGACCTGGGGGTGTCGGTGGATGAGAAGCTCAACATGAGCTACAATGTGCACTTACAGCCAGAAAGCCAAACATGTCCTGGGGTGCACCAAAAGCAGCATGGGCAGCAGGGTGAGAAAGGGCGTTCTCCTCGTCTCTGCTCTGTTAAGACCCCCCCTGCAGTGCTGCATCCATTCCTGGGGCCCCCAGGAAAAGAAGGACATGGACCTGTTGGAACAAGCCCAGAGGAGGGCCATGAAGATGATCAGAGGGCTCAAGCACCTCTGCTATGAAGACAGGCTGAGAGAGCTGGGGTTGTTCAGCCAGGAGAACAGAAGGTTCCAGGGAGAACTTACAGCACTTTCCTGTACCTAAAGCAGACCTGCAAGCAAGCTGGAGAGTGACCTTTTACCAGGACATGTAGTGATGGCACAAGGGGCATCTTTATGGAGTCTTTAAACTCCAGGAGAGTGAGTTTAGATTAGATTTTAGGAAGAAATTCTGCCCTTTCATTTGTCTTCTCTCCAGCTTCCTCCTGTTACACATCTGTGGCCCGGTAAACTAAATACAGTCCTTCCCACTCCCTCTTCCTCCCAGCGACCAGGGATTCAGACTGCAGCAGCATCAGATAAATCTCACATCTGCCTCATTGGCAGATGACTGGATTCTGCCTCCACCTCCAGCTTCCCTCCTCCTGGAGGCAGCTGCTCTCAGTGACAGACCTGCTGCCACTGCCCTGGGGCTGCAGATGAGCTCAGGTGGTGGCAGAAGCCCCTGCACAGCCCAGATGCTCCTCATGCCACATCTGCCAGGGAGCCACAGGAGCCAGCCATGGAGAGCCAGGAATTCGGAAAGCAACTCAAGCTTCCTGCCCCATGGACCATGAGGAAGTGCTGCAAGCCTCACTTCTGCAAAAGAAATGATACAACATGGTTTGGTCTTAGATGTAACATCATTTTCCTCCTTCCTCCATCTACACCATAAGCAGAGACCATAAAATGAAAATTAAATTGTGAACCAACATCTCAAGGCACCTCTGCCAGGTGTCATCATAGGATTGCTTGCACTGGAGGCAGAATACAGGACACAGCACAGCAGATGCACTTTGGCCTCCTTCTGGGCTAAGCAGCAACTGAAGAACAAAGCCCAGTGTACACACACAAAAACCAGATAACATGCAAATTCTAGATTTATCATTAACTATCATCAATGTTCTGCTTCTACCCTACATGTTCATGTGGTCTCTCATGGGGCTGATTGGAAAGGATTGCCCAAAACAAATATGCCAATACTTTCATACTCTTGAGTGAGGGTCTGATAGGGAGGATGCAGTGATTAGAAAAAAATTATATAATTGTTTTATTTCTGTACCTGGTGAGTCTATGCTTTTCCTCAACAGTTACAATACACACACATGAGCCAGGATGTCTAAGGATTATCCTCAACTTTTTACCACTGATGCTATCTGAAAGGAGCATGCTGCTTTGCTATTCTTCAGCTCTCCCAGCTCATTGCAACAAGACAGTAAATGCTACTTACCAAGATCAGAATACGTTAACATGTTCTGAAGTCCCTTAGGCCCATTTAGAAGAAGTGTCAAGAAGCAGAATTTGGGGCAGTTGCTTAAGGAACACAGATTTACAAAAGAACCTCATTGAAATGAAGTTCCATGAATAATGGAATTTTTCAGTGATCTAGTCCCTATTTAGCCACCAACATCAAATCTGAACATTTGGAAGAGAGAAGGAAGAAAAAAGAGAACCTCAAATCCTGGTGCTGAAATCCTGAAATAAAGAATGAATGCCTAAACCCTTCTTAAAAAGTGTTTCCTTCATATGTCACATTTCCATACTGTGCTACTTGGGAGAGGTTCCTTAGATGAACTCTAAGCAGTCTCTGACAATCATTCATTAGAAGGGAGATAAGTATCTTGAATCATCTTCTTGCAAGTGGAAGAGTCTCTTGTCTCATGTGTCTGAACAACATTTTAAAGCAAATTTACAAGAACTGTCTCAGAAACAAGTAACATCTCACACTAATGTAGGCTTAACAAATTCAGAGTCAACAAAAACTTCTTTATATAAATTTTGTGGGCTGAAGGCTGTTAGCAACTTTCTAAAAAGTTCTGGAAAAGAAAGGAAGTTTTAATGCAAGAAAATTCAAAACTTAAACCAGCACATTCTGAGAGGACTACTCTAATGTTTAATAAACTGTGCACTTAGAAAAGTGTCAATAAGTCAACGACACAGCGTGAACCTCAAATAAATCAGCTATTGATTTCAAGACAATTCAATTTAGGCAAAGCAAACAAAAAAAAAACCCTATTTCAACTGAAAGTCATCTATCTTTATTCCACAGACACTTGGACTTTTGAAGGTCATGTATGTGTGGAGGAGAAGTGCTGTTCAGGTTACAAAGGAGCCGAAGAACAGTTTGAGGCACTTCCCGTCTAAATACTAAAGCCCTGCAATGCGATGTCAGGCCAGGAAAAGTGTCATCTTAACAAAATACTGTTACGGCTCAGACAGACTTTTGTTTCAGTTCCTGATCAAAACACATCATCCCTCACAACCCAAATCCAGCCTTCTTACAATTCTTTACAACAGTGGCTTTTATGAAACAGAAAAGTCTGGATCTGCTGTCTTGACTAGCTAAAGAGAGCCTGGACAGAACCTGTATTATTTATTCCTGTTTAAAATACTCTCTATTCTTCTGTAAAATATTTAGGGTGTTTTGCTCTGCCTCACGAAATGCCTCCCCAGACAGATGCAATGCAAGGTTTCCCTCACACTCCTTGTGCTCAGATGCAGAACTACCCTGATGATTTCATGAGTGGCCATGGAAAACAAGACTCGGCATCAAACACTCTGAGCAGAACAGAGCTGCCCACACCATTACTCCTTCCCTGTGACACAAGTGTCTGAGTGTAAAGCTGGGAAACCAGACGTGGCTGTGTCTTCCCTGAGCCCCAGGCAGACCCACGCTACAGCCCTGCCCGTGGCAATGCTAGTATGAAACAGTATCCAGTAGTTTAAACTGAAGATTAGCAAGAGCAACGCCATCCCAGAGCCACTAGGAAAAACGTGAATTACAGCAAGCAAGCAGAAGTCTCAGAAATTATGTTTACATCCATCATCACACACAGAACCCGCAAGCCCCAGTGATGCACACAGAGCCTGGGGTACAGACCTACCAAGCTGCTATCGACATGCCAGGTGCCAGTCAATGTCACCTTTTCCACATTTAAGCACAGAGACACTTAGAATTTCAGTGGAGTAAGTTTTTATCATTCACTGTTGCCTCCATGTAAGTATTAAATAAAGAATTTAGTAAGCTGTAAGTGGGAGGGGCTAATAATATATGCAGACCTGACTGCAGAGTCAGCAGGAATAGCAGAAGATTTTATTTTAGAGCTATGTGAAAGAAACAGATTTATTGTGAAAGAACTTAGCACCCTTCTCCTACAAAATTATTCATGTATTTCTGCTCAAAAGCTAAACTACTTTAACTGGTCTGTGTAACTGAAGTGCCTCCTGTCAGCTGCCTGCTCCTATCCCACCCTCTCAGCTCCCCAGCCAGGCTACGGATCCAGCACCTGCAGTGGGCTCATGAGGCATACCCTTTCCAGGAGGGAGGGTGGCCACCTGTGTGCATGCAGTACACAGGAGCCAGGAACTCAGAGGGAAATGCAAAAGGACTGCAGCAGCTCTTCCAGAGAGAGACAGCTGTGGTGCGGTTCTGAAAGTTTCAGTTAATAGGCAAAAATACACATGAAAGTTGAATTTAAAATCAGGAGAGAAAACTTCTATGAAGATATAGGACAGCATACTTGGTTTGACACAAAATTCAGCTTCATTAACCCTACCAGAGGCCTCTGTGTAAATGCACAGTAAGACACTGGTGAATCAGGCCCTCGGTGTACACGTTACATGAGAACACAACATTTGAGCATGGAGGAGAGGAGGCTGCAGCTGCAATGTCACACTGAAAAACCAGTGGAGGCAGATCTAGATAAATGAAGTAGAGGACTAGTATAGGAGCTCCTATGAGAAAAGTCTTGTCCTTTAACTAAACCAACTAACAGAAAACAACTGACACAGGAAGAGGCTCTTCTGACCATCAGAGATAAAGAAAAATAAATCCACTTCTACTGTCATACTGCATAGGAGAAATGACAAACTTCACTGAAATACCCCGAGAGGTGTACTGGCTGATGGTATACAGGACCAGAGGTGAATCAGGGGAGATGTATTCACTGTCTGACTCTGCACTGAACCCAATAAAATCGTGAACAAGCTACTTAGTTTCTGTGCTAGGGCATCCTTCCCCGTCTCAACAGCTGAAACAATACATTTTGACTCAATCCTTGCCCCAAACCACATGAGCATGCATTTCCTAGGATACCAAGGCTCCTGTAATAAAAATACTTCTAAATGTGTATCTGCCTTTTACTGATACAAAGTGGTATCTATGATCTGACTGTCACTTTGCATTCCCATTAGAAACAAAGGAGTTATTTTTCCACCCAGGAAAGAGAAGACATATAGTGAGTCACTAGCAAGGGGATGAGTCAGTCTGCTTAGATGCTCCAGCCTTGTGATACTCAATGACAAACCCCTCTGCAGTCTGAAGTCTCCTCCTCACACCCCCAGAGCCTGCAGCAAGGGAGGTCACATCCTGCCATCACCTCTCACTCCAGCCTGGAGACCCGGAACAGCTCCCAGCTTCCAGAGCCCACAAGTGAAATTATGCAGGAATCAAGTTAAATGTGAAAAGCAATTGTGAATTTGAAATCTTGATGGAAGTTTTCATTGGAAGGGCCAAAATACTTGCAGTGGAGTTGCTAAGAAAAGACATCTTGCTAGTTCCTAACATGAAACAAGTGGCACCTATCACTGCAACCTAACAAAGCCTGACAAAAAACAACAGAAAAACAATTAGGCTGCCTCTGTCTTATACAGAACAACTCTTCAGTTGGAGTTTTTCAAATTCATTTCACTTTGGTGAAGTGTTTCAAAGCCATGCACTCCCACCACCAAAAGTAACCAGCAATGCTTTGTTCAAAACACAAGCAATTTGCAGTACCATGCTTAAAAGCACACTTGGTCTGAATTACTAACAAAAAAATTAAAGAGAGGAACAGCAACTATGGAAAAAAATACAAACTACAACAAGTTTTATCTACTATTTGCCATGATTTCACAAGTCTGACCTTTCCCAAGTTCTATCATTCTCGCCTGGCCTTATTTTGGCACAACAATGACACTAAGCAGGTTTCTGTTTCTGCTACATACAGATAGTGAGAACTGCCACCAGCTTTAAAGAACAAGTTTTTGTTCTACTACATAGTCTGTGATCAGAGAGACAGCTGCAAGGTCAAGGTAAAACAGAGACACACACTCAAAAGGTAATTATCAGCTTGTAGAAGTCCCAGCCACCAGGCAGAGAAGCACTGACATAAGTAGCCTCAAGGCAGGAAGAGATGGTGGTTCCTGCTCCAAAACACTTTCACAGAAGTAGGATCTATCAAAGAGTAGTGTCTTCTTTTAGATCAGGTCCCTTCAATCAGATTCAACAAAAATACTGACCTGAATTCTTAGACTTTCCCCGCTTGTGAAGAAAAGTGGTTAGTGTTACAGTTTACCTTCTTCAACTCCACAATGAATTTTAACAGAATAATGCTTTTGCTTTTACACAGCAGCTAATGTCTCATGGGCACATCCTAGTGGGAAGAACAATGCACTGTTATTACAGCAATAGCCCTTGGATCAGGCTGCTGGATAAGAAGACTTGGGATCAACTTTAACTGGACCAGGCTGCAAGAAAGGACTCAGCATTGGAATGCTCAACCATACCCAGCAGCTTGAACTGGGTTTAGCCACAGATGCAGCCAAGTGTTCATTTAATTGATTTATTAGGGAATGACAGTGGTTTGTCATCACAGGAGAGATTTAGAGTGAAAACCTGCTGTCAGAACCTGAACAAGATTTTTTATCTTTTTCCACATTTTCAGGATGTGCTTTAATCTAAGCCCACATTGTGCCTTAGAGTCTGCAAGATCGCCAAAAGGATCTGTGCTTTGGCCTAAGAAAGCCATTAGCAACATCACCATTGACTTGTGCCATCATCTTGTCATATTTTAGACTTTTGGAATGAGCAAAATGGGTAAATTCCTCAAAAAACCCCAAAACCAACCCAGAACAAAACAAAAACCCCACACCATCATGGGAAAGACCCAAGAACAGGTGCAGTTATCACGTATTTGTGTATTATGTATTTTGTGGTGTACAGATCTAAGACATGGTTTCAATCAGCCTTTGGAGTCTGGAACTAAAGTATTTAATAGTGTTTTCTCTTCAAGCACACAGACTGTGAAACAAAACAATAGAGATCCAAAATTCAGTGTTCTCTTTCAAGTAAAACCCATATAGTTCCCAGGTGGAATAAAGCAATTATGACTGCCACAGGGCTTGGGTGCTTTTTCCTTTAAGGCATGACTCAGGTTAGTTATTCTAGGGAGTCATGTTCAGGATGTTTCTTACTACTGGAGGTAGCCATATTCTAAGACTTTTTTTATAAAATATTTAAAGGTTTAGCTCTCATTTATTTTATTTTTCTTCCTTCTTTGCAAAAACTCTTCTGGTGGCTAATTTATTCATACCCAAAGGACATGTATTTGTCCATCCTTTTTAAAACTAATCAAGTCTCTCTCATCCTGTGTTATTCTTGTCAATATGTTTGCAAGCAGCAGTTTCCTCTCACCAGAGTGAAGCACCTACAGCTAACATTGAGGGAAAGACCCAGTCACTTTATAGCAAGGAGCTCTGTGCATTTCAAACGAGGATATTATGGAGGCAGCTCTCATCACGATGATCTAAGCTTGGGGGCCCACAGGGGAGTCCTAGCACAGCTGCTTTACTGAGTGCCTTTGACCTAAGAAAGTTGGTGCAGAAAGTTCCTGTTGCAGGCAGATGCCAAGCTTTGGAAAAAATCCTCCCCTCTAAACTGTGGAAAAGTCCAAAATGTTATAATGTCAGTACATGAGGTGTGGTATTTTGGGACTCTGCTGCCAAAGGAGGCATCTCTCTCAGTGCAAACAATACATGCAAGTTTCGAATAAAGTGAAGAACCCATTTTGTTTGAGCCATGGCTAAGTACTTGACTTCTGCAAACAATTCCCTGCCACTAATTGAAAACTGGACACAAAGCCAGGTGACCTCCCACCCCACTCAATACACTCAGCAACTTGCAGGTATGCAACTCAAATTCCTTCTTTGTTTCCTGCCATCCAATGGAATAGATGAGTTGGGAACTGCTAGGGAAGTAATTAATAATTAACTAAGGGGAGGGGAAAAAAGTCACCTCTTTTGTTATGCTTCACTAAATTTTGGTCTTTATTCAAATACTGGTCAATTATTTTTAAAAATCAGAATTTAAAATCAGTGGTCTTTCACATACCACTATCAGGGCATTGATTAACCTACATAGCTGGTATCTATTTACCAAGAGATATACAGCAGATCTGAAAGAATGAACCTTTGCTTGACAAACAGGGTTTCTCTTAGGCACTCCCTCAAGCATTCATTTATTTTAATGCTGTATGCTTCATACTGAAATTCAGCCTTGAAGATGTTAATTATTACTGGTGTTTCATTGCCCTTCTGGTGTTCTACAGCAAACCTTGATGAAATCTGTCATGTGCTTTATTACAGACTGCAAAGCCTACCACGAGCAGGGTTGGTTTGGGGTTTTTTTTTTAACCATTCAGTGCTTTCAGGGTGCATACCCGGCTGACACACCTGTGAACTCACCTTGCTCTTCACCTACACAACTTTATCTCAGCCACTTGCTTTGCTTAACTCACACAGCCACAGATTGTGCTTTTCACCACAAGTCTCCAAAGGTTCTGTGGTGAATAGGCTTTTTACCATGTAGCTTTTCCCTGTGATACAAGACATTATAGGCTGTAGATCACACACTGTGTTGATACATTTGTCAATCAAGCTCAGATATTGCCAAATTACATCCAATTTTTTTTAAAAAATCACATTGTAGAAACTTAAGGGATAAAAATTGATGACTTAAAATTTGTTGCTGTGATCACGTACCCAGGAACAGAAGTGGAGAAAGGACAGAAGAGAGTATTCTCAAATATAACAGGGAAAACATGAATTAGGCTTGCAGCCCATTAGCACTAACCTGTATTCAAATAACCTCCTAAACTTCATTGCATAAAGCATGAGATGCAGCAGGAAAAGCACAGCATGCTGGAAAAATGTGTTTATAAAGGGAACACCCTCCTTTGCCAACTGATGCTTCATACCCATTGTCACAAGTTAGCATTAAAGCCCTGCATGCCCTCAGCCCACATAAAGCACACGCCAAATCTATTTTAGGGTTGTTCCCTTACATTAGATACAGAATTCACATGCACAATTCACCGATAAAATTAACATGGACTGCATTCTAGTTCTTCATCTCAACATCATTCAGGACCATTTATTTCACATCAAATTAGAAGAGGTTCCAAGTTCCTTAGCAACAGACTCAACCAAATATACATGGTGGCACCGCAGAGAAGTGTAAAATTTATTGATACAGGCAAATGTCTCCAGCATGAGGCCCTCATCCAGGAATCCTGGGAGTATTCAGCAGTTTAAACCACTATTTTTACAGCCTACTAGGCCTATCATCAGACAGTGCTGAGAAGGTTCAGACACCAGAACAAATGCTACTCTACTAGTTCATGCACAACTTCTTTCCCATCTGCAACAAAACATGCAGGAGGCATCTTGCACTTAAGTGGTTGCCTTACGGAGAACTTCTGAATTCAGGTTTGCGTGCTTTCTTCAGATATTGGATTCAAATTAGGTCTCACTTTGCTCACAGATTTCCCACTCTGTCGAGATCCTAATATAACCACAGCCATACCAGGCAGCAGCACAACTTACAAGCAAAGGATGTAAGTAAGTGAGAAGAGCTCAGCATGGAACAGGATGACTCAGCAGGTGATCTTTAAGGTATATATATATATATATATATATATATCTAGATGAGTAAACAGGGGTCCCTGGAGAGGAAGGCTGGTTGTCACCCCAGAAGGGCAGATTTTGACTTAAACAATACGCATTAGTGGTCTAAGAATTCATTAGCATTTTTTAAGTATTTTACATATTAAATTCTCTGAATTCTCAGAAGATGGGTCAAGTTCCAATCTCAGTATCTCAACCATGGAGTCTGAAAAGTGTTATCAAATCAGGCTAATGGCACTAAGTGGCAAAGCAGAAGGCAGAGCCCAGAACTGAGCTGCCGAGAACTTTGAACTTTCCCATGGAGAACTGGCAATTTCAGATGCTGTAGGTCAGCCAGCTGATAGTGATCCTATAAAACCATGCTATAAAAAAAGATTTTTGTAGCTCAGTGACAAAATCATGAGAAACTTTTCTTTTGGTTTCTTCTTAAATAGTTTATCACAATTTTACACACACACACAAAAAGAGATTTTCAGGTTTTTTCCTCTCTCATTTTGCTGAATTTCTCTAACACAAAGTAGCTATGAAAGCAAGAAACTATTAAACTGTTCATTGAGGACAGCAATTAAAGGTGCTGGAAGGAGAGGGCATAACCACCAGGATATAAAGTCACTTTGGCTGACTCCCCTGGCCAAGCAGAACAGCTTCACAAGGCAGAGGGGAGAGACACCAATCCCCACAGCTCAGTGCCATGGGCTCCCTTCTGAAAAATGGGGAGTCACAAAGTTTATTTTCTCTGCTTCACTGGGAGCCATCTGAGGGACACAATTTCATCTCAGTTGGGTAAAGCAGACAGAAATCATAGTTTCAACTTCCTTTGAAAACAGGCAATTTTGCAGCAGGAGATAGGAAAAAGGAAAGGAAGGAATAGGTCACTGAAAGGTTGAATAAAGACAGAAGAAAGTCAGTTAAAATAATTTTTAATGGAACACTAACAAATGAAGTCGAATGGGAGTGCTGCAGTGCTCTATACAGAGAAATAGTCCAGTGATTAAATCAACAAAATACCAAAGGCAAAGGATTTGACCTGCTGTGGAGTCATGCCTGATCAAAAATGTTTAATTAAGACTCTGGGGCTCGTTCAAAGCCACCAGAGACAGTTTGAAACAAAATCAAGTTTTCCTAGAACCACCAAAAACTATGCTGTTAGAAGCATGTTGGAGGTCAGAGAGCTTACACTGAGCTTGGAATAAAAAAGTTAAATAAAAATAAAAGAAAAAAACCTTTCTCATCTCATTTGTGTCCACATCACAGAGCGTTCCCAGGAAGCCTTCGCTTGACAGCAGACCCTAAAGCAGCTTAGACCGACACAGATCCTCCTGGCTTTCAGTGCTCTCTGTGCCCGAGGGAGATGTAGAGGTGACCTACAACCAGAACATTTTCAGCACCCCGTCCACATTCAAAGCTTCATAAGTTCTTCATAAAAAAAATAGGAAATCTTGGATTTATGGAATTACATCATCTCATCCTTGCCAATAATGCTTCCAAAACACAGGAGTGATCACAAAATTTAGATCACTAATGAAGAGAAAACGCTTTCTGAGCTCTTTGGATCCTGCCAAAAAAGACACAGCCGTTATTGCCAAATGTTGCATTCTCTGCAATTTCTAAACAGACGTGTCTCTTCTCCTGTACCAATCTTTAACTGGCTCTGTTACAGTCCACTCCAGACTGACTTACTGGAAAGGGAAGATTGAAGGAAGAAACTTATTAGAGACGACAGTAAATCTGCTTCTTGCTGAAACTCATCCAGCTCTGATGGAGCCGTGGTAGGGCCACCCTGTCAGCTCACCGAGAGGTTCACCTGGCTGTGACTGGGCATGGCGTCACCTACCCCAACCTTGCTGCCTGTGGGCACCTGCACCTCCCCAGCAGCTCTCACACCACGCTGACCTCCTGGCCCAAGGCATCACACGCCCTAAAAACTACCTGGGACACACACCCCTCCAAAAAACATGATTCTGATGAACTGCCTGATCAAACAGGCACGTGCCAGAGATGCCAGAGCAGGAGGCGGGAGCAGACTGACCAGGGCAAAGACAACTGTATGCAGGTGACACACATCAGGTGATATACAGAAAACTAATGTAAGAAATACAGAAAGGGTTCAAGCAAATGAACAGACTCCCTCTTCAAATGTGCATACCATTGTTTTACCCTCAATTCTTTTCACAGCAATTCCCTATGCTCTCCACCTGTGACCTCCTGGCAGTCCCGTGCTGTTCATCCTCACCTCCCAGCTGTCACACTGTAGTACCTCACACAGGTGAGGAAAGGCAGGAAGATGATTCTATGGGATGAGTGTTTTCCTGCACTTCAGCTATGCCATTGACTTGATTTTGAAAGCTGTGTCTGTAAGGGTGATTGAAAGGCATAAATTACAGCTACAGATATGTCTGTAGGCATGCTTCTGAAAACATTCTCTGGACTGGCTTTTCATCACCCTGTTAGCCATAAGCACATTAGTTCTACACAGCGATGCAGCAGCAGCTACAAGTGACTATCTCCCACCAAAGCTGGTGTCCTCTGAAGGCTACCAAATCCTGCCTAGCCTCCCTCCCTGAGGGCAGCACATCCCTACTCACAAATGCTACAACTTCAAACACAGGCAAAGCCATTGCCTTCAAACATCCATCTTTTAACTCCATAGCAATAATGTTCTTTTGCCAGAATTCTCTGTGCCACTTGCACTTTTTTATTTTTACTGAGGTCTCTTCTTATAATGCTTACAAGTACACAAACAGTTTCACCTTCATCTTCAATAAGTCTTTTAAGCCTCAAAGACTGAAGATTTTCAGTACAATGGTGAATTTTTCACTTGAAGTTACAGTATGCAACAAAACCCCACTTTAAAACATGATGCCTCAGTCTGACACTCAAGCTTGAAACAAAGTGACATTTAGGCTTTGATCCCCAATCCGAGCTCACAAGCCAGCTTTGGAAACAGATCCAAAGTTATCAAGGACCAATTTCTGAATCAATTTCAAACATGACCCAAATTGTCAGTCTTGCAATTAAGATCTCCTCTGCAGAGATTAGCATTGTATAAATTGACATAAATTTAAATTCTCCTTATATAAATCTAAATGTTTACAGCAGATCACTTGACAAACTTTCCATTTACAGGTTGGCTTCACTAGAAAGCCAAGCTCAAGACAGAGCTCTTTGATGCCATGAAATCTGTCTCTTCCAGACTAACATAAATCAGGTTTTTTTTGTTGCTGATGATATATGAAGATAAAACAAGATGCATTTGTTTTTCACATCAGTGATGTATTGGTTTTCTCTTCTTGCCTCCCTTCAAGGAGAACTGGCAACCCCTGTACTTCCAGCACTGTTAACAGCCCCTGGCAAAGCCAAGCAGCACAACTGCTTATGCCATTCCAGTTCTACAGCAATGCTGGAAATATCAAAATAAAAATACCTAACAAATCCACTGTCAGTCTTGCTAGAAAAGTCCTAAGAAACTCTCCTATGGCTTCTAAGCATTCTTGGCCATCCAGTCAACTAATTACTTGTCCTTCCCAGTCCTGTGCACAGGTGGAAATATCTTCCCCCTTCGGAGGTACTGCCCCTGAACAACGTATTTCAGGAAAAGGAAAAGCAGCCAAGTACAAGACAGAAATTACAGCTAAGAATAACTGGTGGTAAAACACAAACCCTAACAATAATAATCAATAATGCTTCAGAAAAAAGGAACCCTTAGTGGTAGAAAGTGGCATACTAAATTGCTCACAAGAAAAGATTAATATATTGCTGTCATAATGGAATTGAGTGACACATGATTGAGAATTAGGGGAACTTGTCCTTACTACTGAAGATAAACTGCTCTCACTGTTACCTCCCAATTTAATTTGAAGTATGTGTTAGCACTGATAACTCAGCCCTAATGTGGTGACTGTCAGAATGAAAAGCACTGCAACACTGCAAAAGAATATTCATCTGCAAATTAACTAGGATACATGGCAAAAGGACAAAAATGTATATTAATCATTAAAATTTTACTTATCAGTTGATTATTCCAATACAAACTGCAGAATCTGTTGCTAGTTAGGTTGACACTTCTCAGCTGAACCCACATATGTTTCTTCTGCTCACTCCTTCGGAAGTACAATTCCCTCCCTCCAAACGAACCTTCTGCAGAGCAAAGAGTAAGAAGCCCCAGTGAGCAGCAGCTCCCTTTTTCCATACTTACAAAAAATGCTTCTCTTGCCTTAACACCAAGCTGCAGGCAATGGCTCAGCACACTTCCTACATGCACCCAGAGGTTCCAGTGGAGCTCTTTATGTCATGAAAGCATTTCTTTTAAAACAATATTAAGTTCTCTTTTTAATTATACTGAAATTCTGACTCAAAAAAACCCTACCTGGTGACATATTTCTCCTCAGTACTAATGCCCACTAATGGGAGTATTTGAAAATCCCGCATTTTTAAAGCAAGATCTAAAAATCCAATTAGACATGTGCTTTGATCAGGTTTTGCCTGCTTCACCACCAGTTCCAGCTCGAGAGGCACACCAACATGAACCATAAGGAATAGCCCAGCATGGAGTAGTGTGGTTTATTTTGCATGCCAGCACCACCAGAGCGAGACAAAAGGGCCAGCAGGCAGAAGAAGAGGAAGCAAGAAAAGCCATGACCTTCAATGTTCTTGCATGTCACCAGCTAACTCTGCCAGGGATCACGCACTTGGAAAGCCAGTCCTGCCCCTCTGTGCACATGTACCAGGCTATGTGTATCCTTTTAGCAGAAGAGAACTGGTTTTCCTTTAAATAATTATTCCTGATGAATTAGATACCCCTAGTAGGGATTGTTCCTCCTACATAATGCCTTTCCTTTCTGCCCTGAAAGTATCCTCTCATTTAGCACCCAAAACTGGGCAAGTTTAAGAGCCAAGGTTCACTGTAACCCATTACACAAAACATGAAACCCTTATGACCATGGTGATAGAACAACTGGCACGGCAAATTCTTCTCACTGCCTACCACTTGTCTCTGGGCTCCTCTGCAGCACAAGGCCATCTGTAAGGGCTGTCAGAAGAGCTTCTTCAGAAGTTGGTAAGTTAGTAGATCATAAAAATGAGCTAGCAAGCCTTCTGCCAAGACCCTAAGGGCACCAAGAGATCTCAGCTGCCCTGACCAACTTCCCGAGAGTTGCACGTCTGTCACCAGGACCATCCCTTCCTTGCCAGCTTGCTTGCCTTTGTTCCACTGACATTGTCCAAAGACATGGTCATTCAGTAGTAAGCCTGGAGTTTACTAAGTTGAACTCCCAGCTCCTCCAATCTCTTCCCAAAGCTATGGGCATATGCTAGGAAGAAGGTTAGTTTTACTGATTTGGCCAGTTTACTGCAACCTGGTCTCCCAACAGAGCAGATGACCCACAAAAGAACAGTGCTGGGGCACAGCTCATCCCAACACAGATGCCATGAGTGCACGCTGCTCACAGAGACAGCTCAGCCCAGTGCCCCACAAAGCAGGACACTGCCTGTGCCAGGAAGGAGGCCACACAACTAACTTACCGAGCACAAGCTCGCAGTGTTGGTATAAAGCATTTCAAGACACACAGTGAAGAACACAAGTGGGAAGCTACGGACAACCCGTGCGTGGCTTACCATGCTGCAGACACAGGTGTACGTATCCTTACTCCAGCAGTAATGGAAGGGTGAGTGTTCTCTCCACCCATACCTTGGAGCTCCCACGAAGCCTGTATCTGACACAAACCCAGTTCAAAGCAATTGCAGAAGTGCTTGACAAATTGGGGTCATACACTTGAGTTTGAGGCTCACACTTGAGTTTGAATAAATCTGTCAGAATTATCAGTTTTGATAGCCAGCAATTGTTTTCAGCAGTAATTTGCTTTTCTATTTTGCTGGTGGTACCCCCTACCTATGTTGAACCACACAGGTTCAGAGAAGCTCTATTACACACATCACTGTTGCCACTGCATGTCAGGCCTATCCTGCCCTCAGGTTCTGGTCTGCATTGTGCCTGCCACAGGACCCTGCTTCAGCTGAGCCACAGAGATGGAGTGTGGCCTGGCACTGCAGAAGAGCAAGAACAGATAAAAGCAAGCCAGGAAGTGACCCTTCCTTCCTGACAGCCAGTTGCTATGGTCCACTCAAATAGGAACTCACCTTTGCACCCTCTGTTCTGGATCAACTCCCTTCACAAGAAGTCCCAGTCACACTTTAGCCATGAGTGCAGAAACACAAACATGGGGTTCTCAGATCACATTCATTTACAGCACGATCCCCTTGCAGCTGCCTCCCTTGCATATGAGACAGTGAGACGCATTTGGGGCATAAGTGCTCAACTTGCAACTTTGACCTCTCAGCCTTGAGTTGTACTCAGAGATTATTGGCAGCCTGGGAAGACAAAGCTTCCCTGCTTCCTGGGGTCAACCTCTTCTCCCTAAGGACCGACTTACAACAGACAAAGAAAGAAGCAATTAAATAAAATCCAAGTCTTATTCCCTGAACTTGACAACGTTTTCACGTGTTAGAAAACTGCAAACCCATTTGCCAAAGGGAACAAGAACAGATGGGGACTGAAAGGGCTATTACATAAATTAAGCATGTAAACACTGGTTGTCTGCTCAAAACCCAGCTCCTGTAATTTCCATGTGTGCAGTATTTGATGTGGCCATAGCACCATTGCCACATGTCCTCACTTGAGGAAGATGGGTGCACATTTTTCCAGTTTGCTACATAACTATGTTGGCTTAAAAGTGCCTACAGCTAGAAAACATGACAAACATGACAGAACCCTGCTATTTCCAGCAAGGAAGTTAAATGTGAAAAAAAGACTCCATGTGTATTTTTAGGCTAGAATCGAAATTTTAAAGTGGTCCCTCTCCTGAACATTTGAACAGATGTAGTGTGCAAGCAATCTACTACCAGCCACAACTTGTGACAGAGCAACATTTCTCATAATTCAATGCAAAATTATTCTGACAGATGAGCAAGAAGCAAACAAACACCAGAACTTCAGACAGATATATTTTTTACTATGCTTGTTTGACTATGAGGGGGACATAGAAACTTACAGGTCAGCAGGGGAGAAAAAAGGCAGGAAGAAAAGCATTCCTAGATGCCTTGCAGTGAAGACAAGAAGTCCTTCTCTTCAAAATGCCTCACTGCAGCTCTTAGTCCTGTGCACTTGTGGGAAACAGTCACACACATTCAGCAAGATAGATGGGAATTTTTTTATGTTTCCAAGACTGAGGTAAAAATACCCTTTCAAACATGTTACATAGCTTCCATTTCTCCACCTTGCACTGCACGAAGCATTACTTCTAATGCCCCAGACCTTCACAGGAACTGAAAAAGATGCTAGATTTAAATCTGAGGCCACTCCAAGCAAACACATGCATTAAATGCTGTACCAAGGTTTTCTTTTGCAAGGAATGAACAACAGTGTCCCACAGCCACCACAGAAAGCATGGAGGTCTAAAAGGGAAGGATCTGGGAGAGCATCAGCCAGCAGCTGCAGCCCCTCACAGAGACAGCTGATGATACCTTCCTGACTTTGACTTTAAAACTGCAATAAGAGAAGAATGAGCAAAGTGCAGCGACAATGTATTTTACAGAGAGGCAATATTTTAATTTACAGCTATGTTAAACATTGGGTGCATGAATAAAAACCCAGGATGCCTCATGCACATCAGCCTTGGTCAACATGTAAAAGCTTTGCTGACACACAGCAAGACCATAGAAAGGATATGGTTTCGTTCTAAGTGCTCTTTTTTTCTCTTCCTTACTTTAATAAAATTGGATTTGCTGTCAAAACCTCTAGCACACCTGGACACAGAGGTAAAAGAAAATGAAAAGGCAAGACACAGGCCTTTTTTCTACCTATATTGATCCACTAAAACTTTCACTGGCAAAAGCTGTCCAAGCACAACACTGTCTAGTTCCACTAAGCAACACTGTGCTCCTGGACAATGTCTCCATCTCAAGTGGTGGAAGCACCAAAGATGATGTTCCCTTCGCAGCAAACTTCCCTGTACTCAGCTTGGGAAGGGGAGCATGTTGCTGCTCACTTCCAACCTCTTTTTCTGCAACCTGCCTCCAAACTGGGCATGCAATGCTGAAGCGTGAGAAGCCACCAAGCAGAATAACTTCCCAAGAGCTAGTCAGGACCTTTGATGTTTTTTCTTCAAGTACGCCTTCAATTTCTGATCCAGAAAAGCAAGGCCACTCAACATTTGTTAGGGCATACACAGGGAAGATTTACACTTCAGAAACCCAAACATAAAGGCAAAACAATGAAAAATTAGAAACAAGAACCATTTATGCCTGTGCCCTGTAGTACAACCAGAGCATATCTGTGCCTTAGCACCAGAACTCAGATGCCCTGGGGCACAACTCAGTTTCCCTAGCTATAGAGTGAAAAAGAAAGCATGGACATACTTTGTGGACCATTTTTAAGCCTTCTGATTAAATTAAGTATTACTGCCCCAGAAGTAGATTTGGACCCAAATTCCCAAAGGTTTCCAGAAACACTGCTCCTAACTTGCTCCCAGTGAAAGCTTTCAACTGCAACAGACAGCAGGAAAGCACAGACTCACCACTGACCAATATACAACACACATGGCTTGACATTGTGTATTTCCAGGCTCCCAAAATGCTGAAAAAGTACACCAGGCATAAACCATTCTGGCAAGGTAAGAGTGGCTGAGGTACAATCTGATGACAAGAAATCCCCTCACAGCTGGAAAGGGAGCATGAAATAAATCTCTTGGTCACATCCCAATGAATGCAGAAACACGCAAAAGGTCTGAAGAGTACAAAAAAACCCCTAAAATGAAGGGGGGAAAAGCCTCTGTAAAGACTGGCAGTGGGGAAAAAACCCCAGCTACTTTGGACATACAAGAATTATGGCCTGTTTCCCTTGGTGCCCAAGCACACTGAGGGGAATGAGACGCATTTCTAGTTGCACAAAGAGTTCTCACAGTAATGTGTTACCACACTGGCTATAGCATTCTGGAGATGGATGAGGTTGTAAGTCACTGACATTATACTGATGTATGGACTTCATGCATTACTAATCATTCAGACACAATAGCCCCGTGTATATTTTTGTTTTGGAAACTCTCCTGGCATCCTCTGCAAAAATTCTCCTCTCTCTACTCTGGAAGATTTTAAGAAAAAGTGTTCAGGAAACAGGAACAGAACGGGGAAAGACTCACCAGAAACACTGATGTGTTCTGGGTGGGGGGAAAGAGAAAAGGGGAAAAAAAAAAAAACAAACCACCAAGAAACCACAAGCTGGCTCAAAACAGCCAAATATGAAGACAATTTTAATTAAACCACGTCTGTCTCATATAATCTATTTCAGCTAATTTAGTATCTCAGAAGAGTTTTATCTCAAAATAGTTAATAGCGCCAGAAGCCCCAACTTTTTCCCATTTTTTTCTTTAATGCAATTACATTTTTGCTGTTGCTCCAGAAATATTAATAGCCTTTTCTGCATGAGACAGAGAAGCCCTGCAGCAGGACAAGAAAGCTTCGATCCTATTGATGACCTGCATGCTGATGGTTACATACAGCTTGTCTGTCAATGTAATTTCTACTGAAGCTACTGAAAATAGGCAGCACCCCTCTCAATACCTGAAGCATGCATCTCTATAGGAAAAAAAACTTCCATTCACTTGACTGTAGAAAGGACAAATAAGCAGGAAAACAGACAAGCAGTGCTGTTGTTCTACTGTATATTGCTCTGTAGGAAGACACAGAGGGACAAATTCCGCTCTTTGTTACAGCACCGTTGATCCAGAATCAATCTAACCTAGTCAATGGACCTGACCCAGATTTACAGGGGCGAAACAGTTCAGGGCTCCACACTAGCCTGCAATCCTGTGTTTCTACCTCCAAGGGGAATGTGCACCCTTTGTGCAATCCAAAATCCTCTGCTCTAGCACAGTAGACCTGACCCAGTACTACTAAAATCAACTGAAAAGCAGCCACGGTCTCCTCCAGTCCACCATCCAGACCTCGGGCCATCCACCTACCAGCAAATTCCAACCACTCAGTGTACTCCTTTCAGAAGGAAAAAAAAAAAGTAATAAAATCTTACGGCTTGCCCAAAACAAAACCCCAAACCCAACAGCCTAGCAGGGAGCCATGTTCACTCTCTCTGAGCTTCCCTAACCTTGCCACAAAGGACAACCAAGACTGGTCCGGGAAGAGAAGGGAGAGATCATCTGGCACAGTCCTCAGGATTGCCAGTGCCACAGTGGCAGGAACTCGGCACAGCGCCCAACTGACTGATCCTGTGACAATTAATAAAACCAGCGAGTGGGACGCAGCAATGCCTGGGAGGCCGGGTGCACGTGTCCACAGTCACCCTTGCAGTCCGTCACTCTCTGGTGTATTGCCCCACTTGATTAGCAATTACTTCAACTTCATAATTACGTGCACACATACACGTGCTTAATTCTAAAGATAAAACGCTTATCACCATCTGGAAACTCAAATGTATTTTAGAAGTTAATCAAGACCAAAATACATAATCAAGACAGGCTTTATCAGTTTTGTATTTATGACCCCAACTGACACATTGTATTAATCACCAAGTGTTTAAAAAGCGTTAATGCCCTCCTCCTCAGTTACTATAAATTCTCTGCTCCCACTTCCAACACAGGCTTTAAAAATACAGATTACTAGAAGGACATATTCAGTTCCTGGTACCCACCAGCGTGGGTGCAGAATGTGCTATTCCGTGTCAGGTCACTTCAGATAATACAGACATTTTTGTTCTGCCTGCATACCAATCAGCTTTAAAGCACTATAATGCAAATAGTCTTTAAAAGGATTTTAAGTACCTAAAGCTCTTTGTTTTAAGACAAGGTATTACAGTAAAGATCATCTGTGAGATCCAATTATAGTCGCCTTATTAATTATATGTCTACCTTCCCTAATTCAAAAATCCCTACAAGCTATCCATTTTAAAGTTTTTGATTCCTTTATGCAATCATTTATCAGCCAAAAAAGCATGAAAATTACTAGCTACAATGTCATTTATTACATGAGTTCAGAAGGCATTACTCTAAGGG
The DNA here is from genome assembly GCA_013399875.1 of Gymnorhina tibicen. Taxonomy (NCBI): domain Eukaryota; kingdom Metazoa; phylum Chordata; class Aves; order Passeriformes; family Artamidae; genus Gymnorhina; species Gymnorhina tibicen. The sequence continues at coordinate 354,809 of VXAZ01010414.1, read as the reverse complement.
TCCTGAAGCCCACCTTTTTACCATCTACAAAATGTATCTTCAATTTTCATGTCTTAAAAATGAATAAAAGCGAAAAAAAGAAGAATCCCACATTTCTCTGCTTTTTACAGAGTACAACTTGTTTGAGAAGTGGATTGAAACCCAGTAAAGCCTTTTATTCCTTGTGGATTTTATATGTGGACTCTGCAATTAAAATCTATCGTCTCCTACCACTCAGCCAAATAAGATAAAAAGACACAATCTTTTGATATTAAGATAACTTTTAGCCTGAGACAATGCTCAAAGCAGCAGCAGCAGTTCCTTTGCAGATTAAGCACAGCTGAGGATGAGATGCTGCTCTTTCACCTCCTGGAGAAGAGAGAGAAGAGGGGGCCTGATCCTGCAAAACCACACATCGATCACTTTACTCGCATCCTTGAAACCAAGGCTACCTCTTGCTGCCAAACGAAGAGCAGACAACATTTACAGGATGCGAGCATTTCGCACCCATTTTCACATGGTGCAGTCCACCTACCTCCATGACATTTGCTGGATAGAGTTAGCATCTCCCAGACCCCCGGAATCACAGTGCTGTGAGAAATTCTGCTCGATTGCATTGTTTGTATTTTCCATTTCCCCCAGCACCTTCTTTTACGTTTTTTCATAGGAGTGTGAAGCCATCGCAGCGGTGATTGATAGTAACGGAGCAAAGTCATCCCTCAGTGTCTACAGCCTGGCACAAACAAGACGAAGGCTACCTTGAAGAGGCACTCTTACTGTTTAAACTGATACACTGGTAAACTATAAAAATCCTTGCTCTTCTACAGCCTAGAAAGAATTCATAAAATCATTCCTCTCTCAACCTGTATGTTTCCAAATGTGTAAGCTGAGAAAGAGTAACAGAAATGAGAAACCACACTTCATTTCAATTAGTAAAATAACAAAGGCACCTATGTGGAGCCCTTGGCACTTCTGGGATTTCTTTTAACAACAAAGAACTTCATACTCCTTACAGCAGCCTTGTTAGGAGAAAAGGGTTTGCACTTCAGAAATCAATGCATTTGGATTACCTGGGCCACCAACTACAGATTTTGTAGGGGGCAGGAAGATGGGTGAGTGCATGTGCACATTCACACACATTTGTGTGCACAGCCCTCCTTTTTTTCCAGTCAGCTTTTTATAAGTGCTCATACTCAGCTTTTTTAATCCACAGATTCAAATTTGTCAGGGGAAAGGACATGAAATACTAAGTTTCCAAATCTAGCCTCAATATCAGTCAGTGTGGTCTAGTGAACATTTTCCTTCAAATGTTCCAGTGGCAGCCATCTAATTTTATTTCTTTTAAATAGCATCCCCTTCTGATGCTTGTAACCTAAATGTTAATGCCTCATTCAGGACCTCATCTCTAATGTGTAAAATTAATATGGCCAAAAGGAAAGCTGTCATCTGCTTTCATCGCCAACACTGGGCACAGTGTAAAAAGCAACCAAAAAAAGCATTACTATTTTAAAAATATTTAAAAAAACATGGATATTTAAATGTTAAATGCATAAGACAGTGAAATTTCTTTACATGAGGAAGCCTCCCTTGACTCCTGGCCACAAAGCTTCCTTGCTGGAAATTAACAAATGCTTATGCTGCACCTACTTATACNCACCAGGATAAAAATCTGGGGCCTGGAACAGCAGGCAGCCTTACCTGCTGGGATCTCAGAGGACAAGGACTACACCACCACTGGATTTTCGGAGGAGGACCAGACTTCTCCTTCTACAAGATCACCACTTCAACAGAGCCATTTCAAGGAGAACTGCAGCTACCGCCGAATCGGACTGCTCAGACCTCTTTCTACAGGATCACCGCTTCAACAGGACCATTTCAAAGAGAACTGCAGCTACCACTACACCGGACTGCTACCAACACCCTGCCAGGCAGGGTGCCAGGTTGTACCCCTGACTCTGTCCGGCTTTAAACCAGTTTCTCTGTATTATTGTTTTGTTATATATATATATATAAGTAAAAACTGTTATTCCCATTTCCTCATATCTTTGCCTGAAAGCCCCTTAATTTCAAATTTATAATAATTTGGAGGGAAGGGGGTTGTATTTTTTCCATTCCAAGGGGGGCTCCTGCCTTCCTTAGCAGACACCTGTCTTTCAAACCAAGACACATGCTGTTACCCAAAGTCCTGTTAGCGTATCACAGAAATGAGTCCTGTCATCCACTCTGGCTCTCTGAGGTTTGCTGCCACAGAGCTTTTCAGTCTCTAAGTTCCTAGAGTGGAACCAGTAGAACACACCAGCTCCCCCAGACATGCCTGCAGTTCCCATGTTCTGTCTGAGGGGCTCCCCAGCAGCCTGCAGGGATTGAACTGGACATCACAGAAAGGGCAGAGCAGAGGATGCACACTGCCACAGGACAGCCAGCACCCTCCATTCCCTTATTCCTTATGGATAAGTGCTTGTTATCTGTGCACAGGTTGCTTTCCATTAGGTAACTCCTACCGATGCTACAGGTGATGTGACAGCCCGAGAGGACAGTGGTGAGGGAGCTGAAATCTAACACAGGCCATTCATATGGAAACCTTCAGTTTCACAGAAGGGAATGGATCTACTCCAGACAATTTCCCCAACAGCTAACTCCTTGTGAAGGAGCATGTGGAGAGGGCAAGAAAACAAACCACAGTCATTGATCAGCATTAAATGAAAAGTGGGGGATGATAACATTACACAACAGAAGTGACCCAGAGTCCAAGTGCATATGTGGGTAAATTTTTGATTTATCCATGAAACCTTAGTTTCAGGTGCCAAACAATTACATGAAAGGGGGAACACGCTGCATCCTCTGCTGATTACATTCACAAAATTGAAATCCAAGAAAATCCCTGTGTCTGGAGGCATTAACCAGAGATAATTAGGAACTGAATTCTTTCACTGGTTCGCAGTAGTCTCTGGTGGTCTCATCTTCTAGTTAAGGCTTGTGCCAGAAACACCACTTTGTCACATGCAAGCATTCTGCCCATAACAAAAGGACGCTATCTATAACCTGGATACTGAAACACAAATAATGAGGAATTAACTGAACTCAGTTGGAATTGCGACTGTAAGGATAAATACCTCATCCACGAAGATCCTACATGAATGGGCTACACAGGGAACAGAAACATCCAACAAAACACAAACATGCTTTGAAATGTTGTCCTTGTAAGATAGTAGGTGGCTGCTGAATCTAAGTAACCCATCACAGAAACCTCTTCATCTTTATCCTGGACATGCCAGGTCTACACAAGTACATCACTCCTGAACTTAATTTCATTCCTTTAATGCGGAGGGGAAAACTCCTCCTTCCACTGATTTCAACTGGGCCCTTCATCCATGCATCTATGCTTCATTTTATGTATGTTGACACTTAGACAAGTCACACACAGAACTCAAACGTTTGCTTTGAACAGCACAAACAATCAGAAAGAAAAACCATCGGATTCAAATCATCGTGTCCGCCATCCCAGTCCTTCTCTCCCTCAGGATCAACTTAAAAGTTGATACATATGCACCAGCCCAAAAGGCTTGAGAGGAAAAAAACTGTGCTGGAATGACATTCATACAAGGACAACTGCAGCAGCTTTGTCAGGCAGCATTTGATATAGTACATCTGGCAACAGAGTCAAACAAAATACAGTAGTGCTGGCTTTGGAAAAAATAACATGAATCTAATTTCTTCCAATTGTCTGAACCACTTTTAGAGTTAATTACATGGTACAGCACAAGATAAACTACCTGTCACTTCTGAAAAGTAATGGAAACAATTTCAGAATTCTGAAATATGCTCATGTTTCTGAATATGAAATAAAATTGAGATACTAGTTGCACCCGATCAATTATATAAATTTGTTCATAAAAAAGCACTGGGCATTTCAGCTCTATATGCTGTTTTGCTAAGTTCAAAACAAAGTTTCCATGCACACTGACTTTATCTTTGAAAAAGTTAGTTTAGCTAGTCATGACACTTTTACATCTGTGAATAGACTGTCAGTGCTCTGAAAGTTAGCACATACTTTCCCACTATTGATACACAGTAATAAAAAAAATAAAAGCTTATAAAAACCTACATGGTAGAAAATGTAACTGTGGAGTAATAAGTATCCTGGTAAGTTAAAAAGTAATAAGACATGACTGCGACAGTAATTACCCAGGTAATTTTTGCTTGAACACATTCAGAGACAGATTTTTATTTCTCCAATTCAACAAGCAGTTGTTGCAAAAAGCTACACTCATTTGTACTGCAACAGAAAAGGTTGCTCTTCTAATAAGATTAATATTCACTAACCAGGAAGATTTTCACAAGATACAAAGAGCAGTTTAACTCTCAATTTAAAGCCGTTCCAGGCTACCAGTCCCTTTGAGAAGGGTGACCAGAGTAAGTTTGCTCACACTGATGACAGTCCCATGGAAATCTGTGAAAAGCTTATAGGGACACCAACAAATAGATCCAGCACACGGCAGGGTTTCTGGGCAATGGATTTCGCTGCATGCAATTAAATGAGGGCCAGTTTCTTGTGGCTGTCAAATGAACTCCATTTCTCTGTATCCCAAACAGAATAATTTAAAACCAGTATACAGGGTCCATCAAAGGAATGCCACACACCCAGCTGCTTGCAGATCTCATTCTCCTTTGTAAGCAAGGGAAAAAGCGAGGATCAGTTGCAAGATGGGAGACTGCTGCATTGATTTTCAAACAGAATCTTCCATCAAAACCAATGGCGAGCTTGTCTTCAGACATAAGGAAAAAAATCTCATGTGGTCTGAGTTGTTCTGATATTTGAGCAAAGGCAGACATCAGCTATCAGTCATACAGTGCTGCATACGTAACTGAGATGATCACGGACAGGAGGCAAGTCTGACCTGTGAGATCTAACCTTTGTTAGCATCCACAGGAGAGCAGTACAAGTCTAAAAGAGGAGACGAAAAATGGAGCAAAAAAATGTGGGTGGGAAGGGAATCAGGTTTAGAATAAGTTCGTTTCATAAACCTGTCTGAGGTAAGATAAGGATAGCACTATTCTGCTTTTGCGAGGAATTTTACATCTTGAGGGATCCTAGCAGGCTGCCAGTGTGACCCCCAGCCCGGCAGAGCAGCTCCTGCCTGCACTGGGTGACTCACAGAACCCCCGCTCACTGCAACTGGGAAGCCTACAGAACAAAGCAAACACATCTGTGAAAGTGTAGGCAGGCTAAAGACTAGCGAGCAAACTGATTTCACGGGAAATGCAGCAGATAAAACTATGATGGGCTGTCATCTAAAACCCCAACACTGACCTATTTCATGCAGACAGAAGTTCCAGGAGCATGGAGCAATAATCAGCTTGCACTCAGTTATCTAGATAGCACATGGCAGGAGAGTGAAGGGGAAAAATATATCGAGCAAAAGAGACAGGGAAAATCAGCTATATATTGCTGTATCTCCAGCTATAGCAAACACTGCAGCATGTTTTTTCAGAAAAGGCTAGACAGGAGACAGGAAAACACATCAAAGTCCCCACTACCACTTCTTCCCTCAGGAGCAAACATAGCCATAAGCAAACATAAGACAGAACATCCAGGATCATCTCCAAAGTTTTCTTTACAGTGGTCCTGAGCACTGGAGAGCAGCACCATTCACCTTCCCTCACCAACAACTGGTTGGGAAACCTAACTTGGGAGGGTGGGTTCCCAGCTCACAGGCAATCTATGACAAAACTCAGACAATGCGAAGGTGCAATAACCAGACAGCACATTTACAGCTGGCTTCCCAACAAAGAATGGGTACACAGCCAAAAAAAACAAAAAAAGAGTAAAAAACACCTGATTTCCTTCCAGTATGAATGTGTTGGTATTTGAGATACAGCACAAGGGACACATCATACTCTTTTGCAAAGATAAGGCAAAGCTCATCTTCTCAGCTTCAGGCATTGAGTGTGTTTGTGGTGTTTGGATTTTTTGCTTGTTTGGTTTTTAAAAAAGCTTCTGTTAACTATGTAATTTTCTTATTTTTTTTATCCCAAGGGAAAAAAAAAAATCTATCAGCAGAAATTTGTGTCTCACACTTCTAACAAGAGTTCCATATTCAGATCTCCTAAAATGGAAAACCCCCATCTAATAGATAAAGATTTCCCTTAACCCAGAGGGGGGGTTGGACTCATCATCTGGGGGCCTTCTAGCATCTTTCACCTTCACTTTCTCACACCTAAAACTGATGAGAAAGCTTTGTAAGCAGCCTCCCGAAATTCACCAGAAGAACTCTGGGGCTCAAGAAACCAACAGTAAGGAGCTGACACTTCTTGGTTAGGACTTATCTGAAAACCTTATTTTCTCTCCAAAAGGTTTGGGTGGGAATTTTCCATCTAATTCCAATTACAAAGTGCCTCTGCTAGAGAGCATAGTAAGCTACCATCAGCAGTGACATTGGCAAGCCAGAGATGAGAGACAGCTCCCTCCTGCAGCCGTCCAAAGACATGCTTCAGTGGAGACCAGCTAGAATGTAAACCACCCTCCAACAGCAAAAAGGACATTAGCCAAGATTTTGGAAGATCTTAATACCTCTAGTCCTGACATACACTCTGCCCAGAGTCTGGCTCCAGTGAATTCTGACACACAAGAAGAGTTGCAAGCACATCTTACAATAAAGACTTAATTCCTAAAAATGATCTGCTACCCAATGTGTATCACATTGACAGCTCTACCACCTCCCTCTCTCCTGACCCTCCAAGAACTCTACATGCATCTGTCACTTGCACTACCAGGATGATAACACATACAATGCCATAACAGATACCTGGGAGAGCAGCTGTCCAAGCCTTACAAACCATGTGTAACCCAAAGGGGAACACTCTGTGTGGGACTAGACTAGGGCTTGAGAGCTTCCAGGCAGTTTCCACTATGGAAACAGCCCACCAGAAAAAAAAAAAAAAGCATAATCAGTTATGATCAAAAAGGCACAATAAAGGTTGTGATCTATTTATTTCCAGATCTACTCCACTCACACTAACAACCTAAATGTGTGTCACACAGAAAATGGGTGCGCATTATCCTCCCGGTGATTTCATAGCATTGCATTCTCTCCTCGGAGTTTATACTAAATCCTTTGAACTGTACTAAAATCTCAGGCTATTTATAGCCTCACAATACGATGAATATAAAGGCATAATCTCCAACAGTTAACTATAGAGCATATTGAGAATTCTTAAAAGGTGCTTTTTCTACATTCAAAAATTCACAGAAAAATATTTAGCCTAATCTCTCACCTACTGCATGCTGAGTTTGTGTTCCAGCAGTATAATTCATCTGAAACAAGGGGAAATAAGTCTTGGCCAAATTTTCTGAATATGTCTGCAAACTATATTATCTGTGGAACTCCACCAATTAAAATATCACACGTCTATTAAACTGGTGAAGCTATGTTACAACCCATAATTCTGCATGGTGCCTTGAAGACCAGAAATAAAGCCTTCTCCAGGTCTGCTAAGGACTGAGCACTCCTTGTGAAACCAGTAAGCATGGGGCAGACACAGCAGGAAAGAAAAAAATATGCTAATTTTTCCAAGAAGTTGGCAGGTATTAACACAGATGGGCACCATACAAGAACACATTCATCAAGCAAATTATACCAACTCTGGAGGAGCAGGCAGCTGATAGAAAAACACCAAACAGGACTTGGCTTCACCACAGAACAGCAGATCTACTGACTCCTAATTCTATCGGTGCACCAAGCCTCTACCATTTGATGACAAACTCTCCAACAACTTTAAGGAAAAATCATTTCTCATACAATCCTTTAGGTTGGAAAAGACCTCTAAGACGGAGTCCAACCACTAATGCAGCACTGCCAAGTCCACCACTAAACTACATCTCTAAGTGCCACATAGACACATGGAAACTATGGTAGCCACAAACAGGGAAAGAGTCAATCTAAACACATCCTTTCTCTTTTTACTAGAATGCAATTCCCTTATCAGCTACAGAGATATGCCTGTAGCCAGGACACTTGAGAGCTGGCAGCAGACAATAACAGGTATGGCTGGGAAGACTCGCCTGCTGAGGAGTGTGGCCAGTCTGCCAGCTACAGCTGTTGGCCCACTGAGAGGTATCACTCCCTCTTACCAGCCTCGCTCCTCTGCTCAGCTGTCAGATCCCTCCAAAAGGACGCTGCAAGTGCAATTTCCACATAATTTCTCAGGCAGAAAGGGGGAAAAGTGAGACAGACAGACAGATCAAAATGGGGTTTTTTTGCCATGCTGGACAGATTTTGCAAAGGTGGGCAAAACATCCACAATGAGTCTGTGCACACAGCTGACACCGCATGAAGTTTCCACAGCCCAATCCCACCTTTGTGTGAATCAGTAGCTGATCTACATGGGACTTCCCTGGGAGCCAGCATCTGCTGCCCCCGGTACAGCTTCATCCCTAGGATGAGGGAAACGGAAAGACTGAAGTCGTATTAGGTACCCGGGAGTGTGGATCCGAGGCGATCCCTGCACCTCTGCACGGCGCCCCGCAGCCTGCGTCCCTGCGGACACCCGTGCCCTGCCAGCAGCTCCACCCAGAGCTCCTTGGCCGCCCGAACACCGGGACAAGGCAGGACCCGGCAGCAGCGCCGCGGGCAGGGATGGCCCGGGCCGGGCAGCCGTCCCCGCCGCTCCGGACAACTCCGGCGAGCCGGCGCGGAGCTGCCAGCGGCGGCGGTGGGTGCCCTTGCTCGGCCGCGGTGTCCCTGACACCTCCAAAAACGAAAAGCTGGGAAGACGAAGGCCCATGACCCCAGATGAGAGACGGCACCTGGGGTCCCGCTCCCGGCGGGGGGGACCCGCGGGGTCCGGGCAGCTCCCGGCGCCCGTCCGCCGCGGCGCGCTCGCCAGCCGCTGTCGTCTCCCGTCCCTCTTCACCAAAGGCACGATATAAAGCGGAAACTAACAAAATTCTTAAATAAACCAACTTTCCCCCCTCCCGCGGGAAGTTTTTTGCAGGGGGCGAGGCGACCTTCTCGCGGCCGCCGCGGGCGCTGCGCCCG